>JACEVL010002897.1:0-15707 GCA_020284085.1 Aporrectodea caliginosa
AACTGAAGGTGTACGTGTAAGTGTTTGGGTCTTTATATATTGCCTGTTATGAAACTCTCGAAGGTGCTGAAGCACGGCAGCAATCTCGCCACCGATCTAAAGAGGTTGGATATGAGATTAGCTGAAAACGCTGTTGCGTGAGGAGCTGTCGGTCGGTGCCGACACTTCCGTTGGCCACTTAGGTAATTGAAAAGACCTGAGCAGAGAGACAGAGGCAGACGGAGAAAGAGAGAGAATGGAAGCATGGAAGGTAGGGAAAGAGGGAGGAAGGAGAAAGGTGTTGAAGAGGCCTGCTGTGTCATTTGCAAGTATGTGGATGAGCTGCCCAGGTGGAGTTGGGAGGGGAAGTATGTTTTCTTATTTAACCCATTGAGACCTTTTGGCAAGGCTGGCATAACCGGGACCCCTCCGTTCGTTCGTTCTTTCGTTCCCTTCCTTCCAGAACCCAAGGGATAGAGAGAGATGGTGTGAAAAGATCAGATGAAAATACCTCGGCCAGGAAATGCAATGAGCTTCTCAGCGTTTCAAGAGTATTGTTTCCATTCCTGGTATAGGACGGTGTAAATAGTCTTTCGCACTGGAAATCTTAATGCGCTCCTCGCTCACTCTCTCGTATTCACAGTAAATCTTTTCCTCCACCTCACCTACTACCTCTCCGTTATTATTCATCCTGCCATCCTTCTTCTATCTGTACGCTGCAATGCCTTTTGCAGACGAATTCAGTCAAAGATTCAGCCAGCATAAAGCCAACTTTGCCTTCAGCCAAAGATGAAAGAGATTTCTGGATGAATTGGATGTCCTGCTAAAGTCTGAAATCATTTTGCACTAAAAGACCTGTTTTGTGGTTGATGACAGTTTCTGGCTGCAGACTATTTCTAAACCCAACATGTGATATGTAATTAATGTAATGGCTCCGCTTTTCACCACTGCCTTTGGAGTTCAAATTCGGACCTATTGGACCCAGCCTCCTTCTTTAGATTATTTCTTGAGGGGGGAAGAGGAAAGAGGAAGAAAAGCAGTCCCTGAAACTAACCCCAAGAGGTAACAAATGAGTATGAACTGTTAATGATTCTCATTTTCATGCTAATTTGCAGTTGGATTGAAACTCGTAAGTCGTGGGGAGAATAGTATGGGTTCAAATCACCGGTCATAATAGTTCATATGGCTCATTACCGGTGACTTTTCAAATAACTCTGCTCTGTTATGGCCTTTGTGGACCTGTCCAGTGAGTACCTAATAGGATAAGGAAAGACAGAGATAATGATTGACAATAAAAATACGAATAAAAATTGGTAAGATTAACGACACAAAAATCAGGTGACAATGGAGCGGCTGTTGCCTCAGACTAAATCTTCTGCAGGCTTTGTTCTCTGGGTTTGTGATGTGGCAGCATGAGGTAATGAAATTGGCTGTGGTTTCATGCTGTTCCTTGTGTTTGCAACTGGGTGTAGATGAGTAATCATTTAGAATATTTTTATTATTATTATTTTAGTTTTATTACTTTTGCGTCTTTTCAGTTTTCTTCCACCCTTTGGTTTTCGATCTTTGTTCAAGATAAATCATGGTACGAGAGTGGTTATTTACTGTGGGATAATAATGCTTAAAATATTTAGTGTACATTGGTATTAGAAGGGTTAATGTACATTGGTATTAGAATGGTTAATGTACTGTGGTATATTAGAATGGTTAATGTGATGTGACAATTTTTAGGGTGCCCTCCCCGGGCCTTTGGTGGTGGTCCCCCCCCTGCGGTCGTTGGCCTTGCTCCTCTGGCTTTGCTCCTTCTCTCGGCTCTGCTCCCTTGGCTTTGCTCCCTCTCTCGGCTCTGCTCCCTTGGCTTTGCTCCCTCTCTCGGCTTTGCTCCCTCTCTCGGCTTTGCTCGGCTCTGCTCCTTTGCTCCCTCTCTGCTCCCTCGGCTTTGCTCGGCCCTGCTCCTCGGCTTTGCTCCCTCTCGGCTCTGCCCCCTTGGCTTTGCTCCCTCTCTCGGCTTTGCTCCTCTGCCTTTGCTCCCTCTCTCGGCTTTGCTCCCTCGGCTCTGCTCCCTCGGCTTTGCTCTCCTTTCTCGGCTTTGCTCCTTCGGCTTTGCTCCCTCTTCCCCACCCCGTGTCCTGCCTACCCGCCTGCCTGGTAGAGTACTATAAATAGAGGAAAGAGAGTGTGTGTAAAACAGTTGCTCTGGGGAGATGCAAGACACACTTGCTCTGGGGACCTGCATAGATTTGCTCTGAACTACGATTCCGCACTCTGGTGACGATTTGAGCTGTGTGCTCTCGCTTACGTGGTGTGTTGATCTTGGCTTGTGTGTGCTCTGACTTGGTGAACGACGACGTGTGGTGTTGGTCTTGACTTTGATGGTGATCTTTGTCGATTTGAGCTGTGTGCTCTCGCTACGTCTTCTGAAGAATATACTCTATGAAACCTAGAGCTGACTTGGTTGATTGATTTGGGTGATAGTCGTCAGAGGCAATCCAAGACGTTCGCTATACTCCGGACGCCGGACTTGCGCTCCTTCGAGCGACACGCGGCATTGCAGTCCCTCCTAGCGACACTCTACGCCTGAGAGAAGGGGTGTTTCGCTTCAGTGGTACCAGAAGTGGGGTGATACTGCCGTTCCTGCCAGTCGACGACCGAGAATCAACCGAGGATGCAGATGGGAGACGAGGAAGATACCATTCCCTACGCCGCTTGGGACCTGGCCGATCTGCCGTCGAAGATTTCCACGCCAGCTGCGAGGCGGATGGCCGCGATAGGGACGAAACCGGACAGAAGCCGTTTCCTGGAAGATCTCGCCTTCCCGATGCCAGGTCAGATCCGCACACCTGCCGAGACGTCGACGCCAGCCGCGAGGAGAGAGACGATGGAGAGGCCGCCGGACCGAAGCCGCCTGTTGGCCGAGATCGACTTCGAGGACCCAGGGCAGGTGAGATCGAGCTTCCGCGAAGACAGGGAAGAAGAGATGACCGTGAAACCAGAGAGAACGAGCTTCCGAGGAAAGACGGGCGAATCGACGACGGAAAAGACGAAATTGAAACCGAATTTCCGCGAAGAGACTGAAAGATCGGACGCACCGGGGAATTCGACGCCGAATCTTCTAGAAAATGTCAGTGACCTGCTGCGAAGCCGCCCGACACCGATGAAACCAGGAAAGTTCGATGGGACGGGGTCGCTGGAGTCATTCTTGGTCCAGTTTGAAGTCTGTGCGAGGCATAACAAGTGGACGGCCTCGGACAAGATCGATTACCTGCGATGCTCACTAGAGAAAGCCGCGACGCAGCTTCTCTGGGACTTCGGCGCTCAACCCGAGCGTAAGTTACGAGGAACTCATCGAACGCCTCCGGCAGAGATACGGGACGGAAGGCCAAGCAGAAACCTTCCGTGCTCAGCTGTACTACCGACGTCAACGACCGGAAGAAAACCTGAGCGACCTGCTGCATGAGATCCGACGACTGGTGGTCTTGGCCTACCCGGTGCCCTCCAACGAGACGACGCAGATCATCGCGAAGGACGCCTTCCTGGAAGCCATGAGAGACCGGGAGCTCTCGCTCAAAGTACGCGAGCGAGAACCAAAGAATCTGGACGAGGCATACCGGACAGCGCTGCGTCTGGAGGCCTATCAGCGGACGAACGACCCCGACGATCGCCGCAGACAGCCGAATCGAGTACGAGGGACGCAGGAAACTGACCTGAGCGCCCAGCTTCAGGCACAGATGGACCGCTTTCTGGCGACGCAGAAGGACGAACAGCGGAGATTCCAGAGAGAAATTGAGAACAGAATTGACCAGCAATTCCGCGATCTACGCCAGGGAAATCCGACGCCGGAAGAAGTGAATCGCAACGCCCGGCCTGAACGAGACCGAGCGGGCCCTCCGGAGAACCAGCGACGAACGACGGCCTGCTACAACTGTGGACGAGCCGGTCACATCGCCAGAAACTGCCGACAAGCTCGCCGATACCAGAATCGCCAGAACGAGACCGCGACGACCGAACCTGATGCTTCGATGCCACCGGACCCGGTGGTCATGAACCATACGACACGCCCGATGTTGCCGAACCGTGCTACGAACAACGCAGTCTACATCCGCGGAGAGATCAACGGACGACCGCAGCTATGCCTGATCGACACTGGATCAGAAGTCAGCCTGGTGCCTTCATCTACTGTCGACGGGTTAGAACTTCGTTCTTGCAATCGCTTTTTGATGGCTGCTAATGGGTCTGAGATACGTGTCCTGGGTGAGGTGCGGGTGCCCATTAAGATATTTAAGGATTTTTATATCCAGACTTCATTTTTAGTGTCCGACCAAATTTCTGAGCCCATGTTAGGCATGGACTGGTTACGTGAACATCGCTGCCGCTTAGGGTTTGGCATGGGATCTTTATTTGTGAGGCGCAGAGACGCAAGCGTATTTCCCTGGTAAGGGGCAATGGATCCATATGGTGCCGGCGCGTGATCGTCGCCGAGGAGGTGTTGGTGTCCCCTAAGTCCCAGCGGGATATACCAGTTAAGACCATGTATGGGGATTTAACGACTGTTGCGCCAGCCTGGATAACGGAGGCTAGAGAAATCCAACCTGGAGTCCATCTTGCCCGCGTAGTTGTCGGTGACTACGCAGATACCCGGGTAAGGGTGGTAAATTTGAGCGAAGACCCAGTCCGGTTGCCCAAGGATCGACCGCTAGGAGAATTGCATCCGGTGCAAGTAGAATTAACTAAGATAAACTGTGAGGATAGGGAAGCGGTTAGCCAAGTCTCGCCTAGTGAGCAATTGCTCGCGGATTTGCCTGAGGAAGTGCCGCCTGAAATTAGGGAACGCTTAGGGGCTTTGCTCATTGAATATAGCGATGTCTTTTCTGCTACTGACCGGGATTTAGGGAAAACTTCGGTGAGTATGCGTAGATTTGAGACGGGCGATGAGCGTCCCGTGCGACAGCCTTTACGCCGTCGGGCGAGCTGTAATAAGATTACTATGAGCGGGTTATTATTCAGTTTGCTTGTAGCCGGGACATAAGGCCTATTTTCTTTGGTGGTCATGAGGTGCATCGTAAAATTCGGAAAAGCCATCTCTATGGGCCCCCCGTTATTTAGAACCCTCGGGAGGTACAGGGTCCAATGGTTCATGCCGATCAACCGGGTTAAGAATTTAAGCGAAAACCGGTTTCAGATATTCTGTAGACGCTTAGGAATTGATAAACAGGGAATATCAATACATTACTTTCGTGGGAACAGGGTAATAGAGTGTTTCCCACGGGTTCAGTATGATAGGCAGGGGGAGGTTAAAAGCAGCCATCAAAGGGTGAGGGAAGAAGTTCTTGCCTTTGCTCATTTGCATAATGAGGCTGACTGGAGAGACACGCCGCCTTCGGTCGACGAACTCCTCCTGGAAGACGCCGCCGATGGTCGCTACGCGCATCTCTACGACGAGTCTGTGCCTGTTCCTCCGAATACCTCCCTCGGGACCCCGCGTGGCCCGGTGAGTGTATGGACCCTTAGAACTCGGAGATGGTGAACGATGAGACGGCTCTCTGCTGAACTTTTGACTGGGCCTCGGACACTGGTCTGACTCTGTGCGCCGTGAGAGACTTGGCTGTACTGAACATGTACTTTGAGGGACTTTTATTGTTTTATTGTGTATTATGATGGGCCGTTGGCCTTGTGCGTTTTTATGTTTTCAGGGACTCTTCGATTAGGCCTTAGAGACTTTTCGGGCCATTGGCCGCTTGATTGAACTTTTTAGTTGATTGTTTTTCAGGGACGCTTTGGCCGTGGGCCGCGTAGCTTAGATGGCTGATATCAGCCACGGACTTTTGTGACTTTGACATCCCTGATTGTAGAGGGGGGAGGATGTGACAATTTTTAGGGTGCCCTCCCCGGGCCTTTGGTGGTGGTCCCCCCCCTGCGGTCGTTGGCCTTGCTCCTCTGGCTTTGCTCCTTCTCTCGGCTCTGCTCCCTTGGCTTTGCTCCCTCTCTCGCCTCTGCTCCCTTGGCTTTGCTCGCTTTGCTCCCTCTCTCGCCCCTGCTCCCTTGGCTTTTGCCCTCTCTCTCGACACTGCTCCCTTGGCTCTGCTCCGCCAATCGACACTGCTCCCTCTCGGCTTTGCTCTACTTTCTCGGCTTTGCTCCTCTGCCTTTGCTCCCTCTCTCGGCTTTGCTCCCTCGGCTCTGCTCCCTCGACTTTGCTCCTTTCTCGGCTTTGCGGCTTCGGCTTTGCTCCCTTATCCCCACCCCGTGTCCTGCCTACCCGCCTGCCTGGTAGAGTACTGTAAATAGAGGAAAGAAATTGATGTGTAAGTTAGTTGCTCTGGGGAGATGCAAGACACACTTGCTCTGGGGACCTGCATAGATTTGCTCTGAGTTACGATTCTCGGACTTTGGTGACGATTTGAGCTGTGTGCTCTCGCTTACGTGGTGTGTTGATCTTGGCTTGTGTGTGCTCTGACTTGGTGAACGACGACGTGTGGTGTTGGTCTTGACTTTGATGGTGATCTTTGTCGATTTGAGCTGTGTGCTCTCGCTACGTCTTCTGAAGAATATACTTTATGAAACCTAGAGCTGACTTGGTTGATTGATTTGGGTGATAGTCGTCGGAGGAAATCCAAGACGTTCGCTATACTCCGGACGCCGGACTTGCGCTCCTTCGAGCGACACGGGCATTGCAGTCCCTCCTAGCGACACTCTACGCCTGAGAGAAGGGGTGTTTCGCTTCAGTACTGTGGTATTGGAATGGTTAAAATGTACATTGGTATTAGAATGGTTAATGCACTGTGGTATTTGAATGGTTAATGTACAGTGGTATTAGAATGGTTAATGTACTGTGGTATTAGAATGTTCATTGGTATTAGATTGGTTTATGTACATTGGTATTTGAATGATCATTCATTATTGAACTGGAGTGGTTGCTGTAAATGATCATTGTGGAGTTTTGTGCTTCTCTTATCCAGTTGTGACTTTTTGGACCCTGCACAAGTTGTTATGCATGGTCTTCTGCTTTTTTATCCATCTAGTTTAACTTGCGGGAATCTTGCTTGCTTGAATGTTTGCTTGCTTGAATGTTTGCTTGCTTGAGTCACAGGCTAAATTGTCAAATCTTGCGACGACTAGTTCGATCACTTACAATCATTCAATCGTCGTGAAACTTGGCATATAGACTAAGCCCTCGCACACACTTCATTCTATCAAAATTTCACCTCCCCCAAAAAGGCTAGCTTATAGAATCGGGGACTAAACTTTTCGAATCGGGAATCACCTTTTCCCATCGATATCTATATTTAGAACGTTCTAAATATAGATATCGGGCGATAAAATGAACGCGGACTATATATTTGTAGAGGTGACTGCTTCATAAGACGCATTATGGGATACTAGATGGATATAGTAAAAAACTTTGTTTTTACTATTGGCTGTATTTTATTATCAATTATAATTCATCATCATTTAGTTCCAATGTTGTTCTGGCATAAGCGCAGAACCAATGCTGTTCATCAATGAATGTTTCCTAAGAAATTACACGAACTGACAATGTGAACTGAATGTTAAACGAAGTACATACTTAAACTTTTATACAGCCCATTTAAAAAGTATTATGGAAAAGACGATACTGGTTGAAATTTATATGCTGTGTTGCATCAATATGAGCTTAATAAGTGTTTAGTAGAGAATGTTTCAGAAGACAGAACAGTCAATGCATACTCAATACTCATGCCTTGATCTGATGTGCAGTACCTGATTTAGAACGTCTATGATCAGAGACTTCTACTAAGCCACTAGGGGTCCACAAACGATCTTATGGGCCCTTGTTGTGGAATAATCCCTCTGGCCAGTGTAGCCTGGTGGTACAGTCCACACTTGGTTGGGATGGGGGACTTGTGAATAACAAGACATGCCTTGTTCTCATCAAGGGTTAATTTCCAAACTGAGTTTTACCACCTGGCCATCACTCACTTTGGTCCTGGATTCTTATTTTTTATAGCACATCTGTTAATAATTATGATAATAGTAATTATAATACTAATAATAAATAGTTATTGGTAATGATTTCCCCTGTCATAGATGTTGATAATTGGTTTTAATAATAATATTATTATTGAAGCAGGTATAGGGTTGAAGTTACAGGCAAAGTTAATTTCTTGCATTATTTGTGAAGATATTTAAATATCTTCATATATAAAGATGAATAGAAAAATATGGCACTCCAAAGTGAAAAAGATCTATGGCAAAATTGTTTAAAATATCTAGGGTTAAAAAGGTAAGAAGTGTAAAAAAACCATAGGTGACTTGTGGTGTTACACAAAGCAGTGGCACTGCTAGTACTTCAGAGGGCTCAATGAATAAATAGCCACCCATTCTTTCTCTTGAGACAGCTGGGCAGGTTCTCTTCCATCTCCCTGCCATGCATTTAGAAAGGCCGAGGTGCGGGTGGGGGGGGGGGGAGGATGGGTGTCTGCAACATTGAGAAGGCATAAGAACACACGGTCCATCGTTCCTAATCCCCGCCCCAACAGATGCAAGAGGGGGCATCGTTTACGTTGGATGACTGCCTCATTTTGTGTGTGTGCCTCTTCTGTACACCGTTTGCCAGATTTCACACAGGCGTACACACACAGGTCCAGCTAGGCTTGGGGCTACTGTAGGAGGATTCAGTAGAGGCTAACCCGGTTCTGACAAAACGGTCGAAAGGTGTTGACAGAAACCCGGAGGCTGGAGAGAGGTTGTGGTTTTCAAAGGAGATGAATGCCAGTTCACACCAGGAGGAGGCGTAGGCATATACTTTTCTATCCTAAACTCTGCTAGGCCATGCTCCCTCCTGCATCAAGGCATCTCTAACCTTGATGCATCTCTAACACCAAAGTGTTGGACTTCACCATTTGAAGGTTTTAGATTTCCCTAAAGGGATCAGTAAAAACAAAGCTTCTACACCTGTATTGCAACAAGGGATCACATTTTATGCCTTGCACTTGCAGAAGTCACAATAAATTAGGTACTTGTACTAGCTGGTGTCACATTTTAGACCCAGTACTTACTTTTTTACTCTGGAGTCAAATATTAATGTTTAGTATGTCTCTTACTAAATAACACAATGAGAGGTGTAGTGGTTAGGGTGCTGGGCTGTCAGCTGAGAGGTCACAATTCAAATACCTGCCAGAGCAGAAAAACGAAGCTGCTAAAACTTCATACCCCATGGCTGCCTCTCAGTGCTAGCTTAAAGAACTGGTATTGAAAAACAATAACATAATACCAGGAAATGGTCACAAGGGAAGTTTTATCATAAGGAGTAAACTCACAGGTTCCAGCACTGAACCCTGATACTGTAGAACTAAAGACTGGCTTCCTGTTCAAGCAGAGGAATCCAATTCAAAGTCTCGCACCCAGTATTTAAGTCATCATCAGGGCGGAAATGCAGCAGATGTGACCTGTATTGCTTTGTTCACCTCTGAGACTCTTATTAGTGAGGGTATTCTATTCATACCCTCACTTGGACAATACTGGGGTGACTGACTAGCTCTGTCTGAGTGGCTGGTCGAGTTTCTGTTACTGCTCACTTCTGTTCGCTGTCCTCCCATTGTCAGATATTGTTTAGGTCCTCAAAATCAGATTTAGTCTTTTCCAGATGCTCATCCTTGGCCACTTACATACAGTCCGTTTGATCCATATGTGCCTGGATACATTGAATGGATTCAGATTACGGATTATGCTATATATTGTATTAGAATATAGTTATAAATATAAAAAAATATAAACGGGTACACCGGTACAGATAGAAATGTTTATGAATATGAATATTTATGAAATGTATTAAAAATTTATGTTACAGTATAGTGTATTATAATAATGCAGTACAATCTAAAATAGCAAAATAACAATTTGTAGTCTGACCATAGTCACCATACAGCATTCAACTTAGTGTATCAACCGAAAGGCCGAAAAGTAATAGTGCTTACCAACGCTTTACGACATTATTCTAATTATTAATTCATTAATCATATTTGATTAATTATCAGTTATTCTAATGGCTAACAGGTCCGTTGACGTCGACCATATGGTATTAGGTCGGTAGCGCCTCTTATGAGCCTCTCTTAAGTGGCGCTATATAAATTTTCAATTACAATTATCATTTCTTTGGTTTTACCTGAATTAACTGAATTAATCATCCATCCTTAGGCCTCGTGCATCGTGATAACGGCGCTATATAAGTTATTGATTAAATTAGATTAGCTATAGAAGTCTAATTAGATTAGATTAACTTACGTCTGAATGGATCCACAGCTGAAAGATGTAGCTGAGCTGGTAGTGGACGTAGAAGACCGAGGGCGGGAAAAAGAAGGCGCACGGTAGATAGAACAGCTGCAAAATTACATACAGACGATTCAATAAATCTCTGCTACTGTAACAGAAACTGGCAGCACAACTAAATTTCTTGAACGTTTCTGTAACAGAGAGCAGCACAAGAAAACTTCCTTGCGTTTCCTTTAATGAACTAAACAATATCTTCAGTCCAACCTCCAACCAGTCAGTCAGCCAGTCAGTCAGTCAGCCAGCCAGCCAGCCAGCCAGTCAATCAGTCAGCCAATCTGTCTTTCAGTCAGCCAGTCAATAAGTCAGCCAATCTGTCTGTCAGTCAGTCAGTCAATAAGTCAGCCAATCTGTCTGTCAGTCAGTGAGACGTCTGTCTATTTGTCTATATAATCTACTCACCGTCTCACCCACCCACCCATCCAACCACCCACTTATCCACCCACTCATCCATCCATTCATCCATCGATCTATGACTAAATCGATCGCAATCCAGCCACCGATCAATTTATTCCATCCATGCACAATAATACGTTGATCCATCTTACGATTGCAACGTATCTGTTGAAGGCTGGCAGACGAATACCAATCGTTAGGTTGTAGTTCTGCGAAGTGTGATGGACTTGATGAAACGCCCAGATGAAGTTTATCTCTACAAAGATGATTATGCCGCCAAGACATTATATTATCTCTTATATAGAAATCGTCGTAGTTACATTTACAAGTACTTATTAGCCACATAGAATAACATAATTAACAAATTCACTTCTGGAATTACATTGCAAACATATATTGCCTCTTATTGTAATTGTAATTGTAATCGAACATTTATATAGCGCCGCTCAGAAATCAGCAGCGCTATTGACCTGCGTCAGTGCCTGAATTAGGAAACAAAAAAGTCTTAACTGAGAAGGAGAGAGGGCTAGTAACTCAAAACGAAGAGACTGGGGAAGAGAGTTCCAAGCTGATGGGCCAACACGGGCAAAGCACCTAGAGTGGGCCGTAGCAGAGCGCATGCGAGGGACAACCATAAGGCCACGGGTCGAAGATCGCAAAGAGGCCCTCGCAGGTAAGGAGGAGACAAAGGTGCAAAAAGACCTCAGGTAGGATGGGGCCACCCCAACAAGGCAGTTACGCTTATGGTAATGTAATAACATTAATAACATAGTTTACCTCTTATTAATTATGAACATCGCAGTGTTGATAGTATGCTAACTGTTGTAATATGCTGAATCCATATGATCAACCACTGAACGTTTGTGTAGATATACTAGAGCACAAGAAGTGCATGTTGTGTCTCTTTAGCACAGAATAATACGGAGTCATGTTGCATGTGGTGGAGTAATGGCTGAAGATTTTTCATAAAACAGACGTAAGACTGTTGTTGGGAAGAAGTTAACTTTTGTCATTTGGGACCTACCATGAGCTGCGCGATGCCAGGCGTAAAGTCCGAGGTCTGTTCCAAGTAAGCAGAGGATCCAGGTGGTAAGGGAGTTCCACTCGAGATTGACAATATGGAAATTGTCGTAACACCACGAGTACAGACTGATCTCCGCTTGACCAACCAACGCTCTGGAGAAAGACGAAAACGCAGGAACTACGGTCAGCCAAAGTAAGGTTACGTACGGTAGTTTACGGTAACGTAAAATACGGCAAGGTGTGGTAAGGCGAGATGCTACCTATTGTTAAATCCAAACTATTTATAGTAGTCTGGTCAATTGGTGCTTCTTTAGTTATATTTAATTGTGCATGTGTGACTTCATAATCTGCTCCTGTTATAGTTTATTTTGCAAAATTTATGCAATCTGGTTATACAATGGAATGCATGTTCGCTTGGAAGATGCAAATGAAGGCTACTTACTTACATACTTTCTTAATATAGCGCAGAGTAGGTATGGTAAAAAAAAAACGGTTAGGCAGGTTAAGGCTTAAGACAAGGCCAGATAAAGTAAGGCCAGATAAGGACAGGAATGGTATCTATAATAGGTAAGAAAAATAAGGTAAAGCTGTATCACGGCAGAGGATCCGCATTACAATAAAGAGATAATTTATAGCTGAAGAAAACTCTTAAAATACTGAAAATGTTGAGCACGACGAAAAATACTAAACCAACAAAAATATGGATGCAAGAAGAGAACAATTATAAAGAACAAAAGAATGTTACTACAATGAAAATATTAAATACCAACGAAGACAACGAAAGTTTTTAAGCTTATCCAGGCAATGCAAGACAAAAATTCAAAATCAAAACTAAGGATCTAAATTGATTTGCAAAACACTAATATGTAGCAAATGTCTGTTAACGAAACAGTTTGTTCCGATAGAATTTCCTGTGACACTATGTGTTGTAGTCACTGTTACTTTAAACTGATTGCTTACATGGTGATAAATGGAGGCAAATCTTATATGTTCTTATTCTAAGTGTCGGTGCTTAAGCGAATAAATCTGCGAAAGATAATTATGTCAATAGACATATTCAACTAGAGCCATCTAGCGAACGGTTACATTCAGCTCAAACTGCTGAGTCCTCCACGATAATGCATTCAACATAATCTTCACGAGCTTAGCGTCTTCATGGCAGTCGCTCTCTTCGCTCTGCGGCTAATCGTTGGTGAGCTGTTGGTTCCCTTCGCTTCGCGCGGACCTCTAATATAATATTATATATATGTATGTATATATGTATCTATATATATAAACTCATATATATATATATACGTCAGAAAGATCCCTAGGTAGGAGTTGCAGCTCCGGGAAGCCAATCAAACAGCTGAAAAAGTGCGTCTGCAAGAGTCTAGAGAAAAGCATATAATCACATTAGTGCCACGAACAGAGGGCGGAAAGCATTCCAGATCCGGGGTGCCGCAATCGAGAAGTCCCGACGAGCATGGGTGGCGGTTCGAAAGCAAGGTACAATCAAATAATTTTGCTAGGCAGACCGGAGCGCCCACCGACCATTTCGATTATCAACTGGAAGGCATAGTTCGGCAATGTAGTCCGGAGCAGTGCCAGTCATATATAAACATTATTTTCGAACAAAGCAGAACAGATAAACTAAACGACGACTAGCGCAAAAAGACCAATACACAAAACCTCGTTCACAAACAGACCGGATGACAACTGAAACTAATGCTCCTCTCGAAAACTAAACGTTATGCACTCGGAATCTCACATACGACATGTTGTCCTTTACTGACAAACCAAGACCATTAACTAAATAATTAAACTCATGTCCATAGCTGAATGTCAATGACAGGTTGTAGACATCATTATTATGCAGCGTCGTGCGCTTTCTCTAGTTGGTCCGACTGTTTGGAATGGGTTCCCTCTGGAGCTGCCACTCCTACCTAGGGATTTTTCTGACACATTTTATCGCAGCCTAAAGTCTCTTTTTCCGCCGGGTTGGGTAGGGAGCGCCTCTGAGTTGAAATCTTGAAGGGCGCTTTACAAATTTTCTGAATGAATAATAAATGAAAGATAAATACATTGAAGTCGTTAGCTGTTTGTACCTACTACCTATATCTATCTCTCAGGCTTAGTCCATTCTGCGCGTTTTTCCTCTTTTTCAAGACACTATAACTCTTTCATGGGTAAACTTGGTATGCAACAAGCTAATTAAGCACTTGTGTATAATGCAAATAACTGATGGAAAATTGGAATCCATGTTTTTGCCGATGTTCACAATACAGTACAATAAAAATGCATAACCATACACTACACTACGATATAACGCAATGCATTACAACTGAATGTTGATGACTCCCATTATAATGTTCGGAAGTGCTCGTTGAAGCCGGGCAGCAGGAACTATCAATCATGGCCGACCTAATAATGTTCCATGCGCAACTCTCATACCACAGATATTGCCCCGCACCAGAACATTATTGACTCTCTGCCTTTCTTGTTGATGATCCAAAGCAGGGGTCTCCAAAGTTTTCCAGCGAGGGGCCACATTGCTGACTTTCTAAAGCTCCACGGGCCAAAACTCCGAAGAAAAAAAATTTCTCTGTGTGCAGCTGTCCAGTGAATTGTGAGTAATGCGATGAATGCTTTGATTCATAATGTCTCAGAATATTGTACTCTTTAAGCACTGCAATGGTATCATTGCATATCAGGCACAGTGCCTTACAAACAGCGACATGGATTTTGGCAATATGAATGTCAGAGTACAGCGGCGTTAAAATTTTCAATTTTCCCAATTTAGTTTGTTTCTTAAAGGAGAGTTCCGCGGGCCAGATTAAAGGCCTTGGCGGGCCGGATTTGGCCCGCGGGCCGTACTTTGGAGACCCCTGATCCAAAGTATTGGAATTCTCCCCCAGTTCAGCTTTTGATGTCGTTCTGCACATTCAATACGTAAGACTTGTCTTTTTAAGCCAGCTAACTCGGCCTAGCCTGCCATCTCTGTGTCTGGGTCTGATAGGTAATGCTCTTTGATTGCGATTTCACTTGAAACTATCATTGATTTATGCGTTGGACATTATTCATTCAATCAATCAATCAATCAGAAATTATATAGCGCCCCTTCAAGATTCCTACTCAGAGGCGCTCGTGGTGCTATTGTGGTGCTATAGTTGTCACTAGATTAGATTGGATTAGATTAGACTATGAGAGGAAAGTTTTCAGTTTGTAGTGAACAATAGTATCAATGAGAAGGTTGGTAACATGAGGAGGCAGAGAGTTCCACGTGGTAAGAAAGCTACTGGAATTAAGTAAGTAAGTAGCCTTTATTTGCATCTGACAGGCGCACATGCATTGCATCGTTAATACAACTGTCACCAACTCTTCTTCTTTCTTAGTTGTGACCTAACTCAAGAGACTTTCCTTATCTCTACATATAAGTTGCTCAACGTCTTCTAACTGTTTAAGAATTAAATTGACACAGTTTTTTGAATGTTTCTCCTTTCTTCAAACACAGTTATTTCAAACATATACTTCAATATCAAAGTTCTTATCAATACAACTCAACTGCAACTTCTAACATACAGCTCTCTACTACATTAAAACAACTACTACACTGTATTGTTCAATTTCACTGTCATCAGCAGTTTCTAAGTTTGGCGCGCTAACTGCAGGTGTCGAGCGCCAGCCAATGTTTAGGCTACTTTAGGCCAAACGCCCGCCAGCCGAACGCGCAACTAAGGCCTAAGACTAAAACCGCTTAACAATCGATACACATTATATATATATCAACCTAAAGAACACCTGTGCTCATTATATATGCAAAACGTTTGTTCACATTACCTCCTTCCCTATCTTTGGATTGAGCAAATTAAATTTAAAAATTTGCGAAATCATCATGTACTAAATTATGCAATAAACTTAATACTATGCAATACAGCAGGGGTCTCCAAAGTACGGCCCGCGGGCCAAATCCGGCCCGCCAAGGCCTTTAATCTGGCCCGCGGAACTCTCCTTTAAGAAACAAA
>JACEVL010002898.1:0-15127 GCA_020284085.1 Aporrectodea caliginosa
AAACTTTTTAGGGTAACTCGGGGAAAAAAATTTGGGGAAAACTCGGGGGAAAAAAATTTAAAAAAAAATCTGAAAATTTTTGGTAAATAAACCAAGGGGGTAATCGGGGAAAAGGGGAATCGGGAAAAAGGGGAAACAGGTAGAAGGGGGGAAATAAAAAATTAAATCAAAAAGGGGCTTTCAGGGGAAAAAATTGGGGAAGAAAAAGAGATCGGGTGAGGGGGAAAAAAATCTGTAGAGGATAGCGATCTGGTGAGGGGAATGAGACGGTGAGGAAAATCTGGAAGGGGAAGAGATTTAGAGGAGGGGAGAAAAGTGAGAGGATAGGAGATCTGGGAGAGTTTAGGATCGGGCGAGAGGAGAGGGGTTTTGGGAGGAAAAAAACGGGGAGAGAAGAGGAGATCGGTGAGGGGATAGAGATTTGGAGGGGATAGGGATCTGGGAGAGGAAAAAATTGGGAGGGAGAGATCTACCCAGGGGAAGTAGATCTGGGAGAGGAAATCTGGCGAGAAGGATGATTTGATGAGAGGAGCGGAGATCTGGTTAGAGGAAAGGAGATCTGGTGAAAAAAGAACAGATCTGGTGAGAGAAGATCTGGTGAGAGAAGAGGATATCTGGTGAGAGAAGAGGATATCTGGTGAGAGGAGAGGATATCTAGTGGGAGAAAGAAGATGTGGTCAGAGGAGAGATCTAGTGAAAGGATAGGAGATAAGGTGAGAGGGTAGTAGATCTGGTGAGAGGAGAGGAGATCAAGTGAGAGGATAGGCGATCTGGCGAGAAGAAGGATGACTTGGTGAGAGGATATCGGGTGAGAGGAGAGGAGATCTGGTGAGTGGAGAGAGATCTGGTGAGAGGAAGGAATATATGGTCAGAGGAGAGGAGATCTGGTCAGAGGATAGGAGATCTGGTGATAAGATAGGAGAGTTTTCTGGTAAAAGAAGAGGAGATCTGATGAGAAGATAGAAGATCTGGCGAGAGGATAGAAGATCTGGTGAGAGGGAGATCTGGTGAGAGGATAAAAGATTTGGTGAGAAGATAGGGTGATGTCTGGTGAGAGGATAAGAGATCTGGTGAGAGGATAGAAGATTTGGCGAGAAGATAGGGTGAGATCTGGTGAGAGGATAGGAAATTTGGTGAGAGGATAGGAGATCTGGTGAGTGGATAGTAGATGTAGTGAGAGCGGAGGAGGTCTGGCGAGAGGATAGGAGATCTGGTGAGAGGAGAGGATCTCCTATTATTCCATTCCAACTTACTTATTACACTTGTTTATGCTCATGTAATTTATGTTAATAAAGTTGATAGTCAATTTCATTGAATTTGCAATTGACTTTGCATTATAAATTATTTGGGGTCAAAATGACCCCCTTGGTGCTTCTAGGAAGTTCGATTTCTCGGTACTTCTAGTGTTTAAAGGTCAAATCGGAGTTTTACACACGCTATAAGTTGGAGTATGCAAGTAAGAATACGTTGAGTAAATCATACACTTGGAAAAGAAACAAATGCATAGATATAAAGTAATAAATGAATCAGTGCGGTTCTTACTTGTGTAACCATGCCTTTGATCCTTCACATTATTAAATTGAATGCTTGGAAAAGGCTTACTGCCTAAGGGCCTAGATATTGGGAAAACCTCTACCAACCCACTGTAGAAGTGAAAGAGGAAGAACGCTGCGAAGTAAGAGAAGGAGGTGGGAAAGCGAAAGGCATGAAGTGCGCAAATGACCAGGTGGAGAGCTGGAGTAAATATTCATTGTTCTGACCACGATGGTTTGCATACTAGAGCTTCTTATCATTTGCTGACCGTTTACCTAAATACCATACATTGGCAGTTGAGCTGCCTGCCACATTAATTTATTGCGAAATATTGCTATATTTTCATATTACTAAATCGATCATATTATTAAGTTTTATTCGTCTAGGAAACTTCTAAATTTCTCTGCCACGCGATAAGTTGTTATGGATTTATTACTCGTTTGTGTCGGTTTTGTGTTTGTTTAGTGTAGCTGTTTGATGACTCCGGTTGAGTCACTGTATTTCACACATTTCATTTGTGTGTTCAAGCTTTCTGGTCGACTTCGTTCGTCCAACTGTTTTCCCATCGCTCTGTAATGGTTCATACATATAATAAAACTAACCCTGACTGACATACTGGAACTCATTGTGCTCATGTGTTTCCGATCAGCTGAAGATTGCTGTTTAACAACAGTAACAATATATTATGGTCTACATACTCTACATCTTTAATTAGATCCTAACAAAGATCCATACTGCTGTTCTTGATCGCCTTTCTTGCTTTCATAAAACCGGATATTTTAACTAATATTAGGCCTATTTAATTATTCATTACAATTGATTCACCAATTTCTATCGTTCTGCAAAAGCATAGTCATCTGGGTGTGGAGCTTACAGAGAAATTTGGGTTCTCTAGCCACATTAAACGTTTGACCATAAAAGCAAGGCAGTCCTTTTATGCACTTCGGATCCTGAGGTCGCATGGGCTCTCGGGGAACAGCTTATTTGATGTGATTCGTGCCACTACGGTTGGTATGATGCTATATTGCGCCTGTGTGGTGGGACTTTGCGAAAGCGCAGGAACGGGAGACCTCGAGGAAATTATCGGGAGGCAGGTATGCCAGGGGTACTTACCTCCATCTTCTCCCTCATTTGAGACTCTTTGCAGCAATGCGGACTAGAGGTCTGCGGGTAGGGCATTTTTGCTACCCGAGCCGTACCCGTAATGCCGAACCGCTACCCCAGTGCTGTCCAACCTTTTTGACACCGCGGGCCACCGAAGAAGTAATTTTTGAAGCCGAGGGTCGCACCAGCAAACTCAAAAGCAACAACTAATATTTATTGAAAATTATTAACTGTATTATAATTAATGATGGAGTTATCATAATGAATGCGTCTTGGGAATTGGATTTTGTGTACACATTGTCAAATGATAAGCCACGGTACGAACGAATAGCTATGCAAGTAGGCCAGTGACTGTCTTTTACTTCATTTTAACAGAAATTGCAAATATTTAGGGAGCTGCGGCGGGCCACTTAGAATCTGCCCCTGGCCGCGGGTTGGACAGCACTGCGCTACCCGTACCCGTACCCGACCCGTAGTCAAAATTACTACCCGACCCGAACCGTACCCGCGGGTATACCCGTACCCGCCACGTCGTTAGCACGCCTTCTAAGGCTAATAGGTTTACAAATTAGCATGTAGTAATAATAATAAATAGGCTGATAATGATGATCGTAGTCGTACTGTAGTAGTAGTAGTAGTAGCAGCAGCAGCAGCAGCAGCAGCAGCAGCAGCAGTGGTAGTAGCAGCAGCAGTAGTGGTAGTAGCAGGAGCAGCAGTAGTAGTAGTAGCAGCAGCAGCAGCAGCAGCAGAAGCAGTAGGAGCAATAGTAGCAGTAGCAGCAGCAACAGAAGCAGGATAAGTGAAAACATGTATTCGACCCGTCGTCGCCAAATGACTGGAATTCATGGTGATGTTGACGATGCAGATGATAATGATGATGATGATATAATTCTACTACTATTCTAACAAGGAGAAGGAGGAGAATAGGAGCAGGAGAAGGCGGAACAGGATGAGGAAGAGGAAGAAGAGCAGTTCCTTAGGATGAGGAAGAGGAAGAAGAGCAGTTCCTTAGGATGAGGAAGAGGAAGAAGAGCAGTTCCTTAGGATGAGGAAGAGGAAGAAGAGCAGTTCCTTAGGATGAGGAAGAGGAAGAAGAGCAGTTCCTTAGGATGAGGAAGAGGAAGAAGAGCAGTTCCTTAGGATGAGGAAGAGGAAGAAGAGTAGTTCCTTAGGATGAGGAAGAGGAAGAAGAGCAGTTCCTTAGGATGAGGAAGAGGAAGAAGAGCAGTTCCTTAGGATGAGGAAGAGGAAGAAGAGCAGTTCCTTAGGATGAGGAAGAGGAAGAGGAAGAGGAAGAAGAGCAGTTCCTTATAATGTAAGTATACTTTATTACTTACATCTGACGTAGATTTTCTCATCCGCCGTTATTTTGATGTGAGAAAACTCAGAGTTAATAATATGATAGTACAACCTAACATACGACGGCCTACAACACGAAGGGGAGCGCGACAGAATGGAGACGTTTATCCAGAGGGTGAAGAGGGCTGGGTTCCTTCCTCCAAAACGGCCCGACAGCGGACTCTGTACTCTGTAGCCGGCGAAGCAGACGACGTGCTGTTCAGGGCAATTATCAGCGACCCGAAACATGTCCTCCGACGGCTATGCTCGGTTCGGCAGAAGAGCAGATACAGCCTACGCTCTATACCCTATCCATTCGCCCTTCCAGCCAAAGACAATAAGAACTTTTTGTCTCGTATGATGTTTAAAAGTGTGTGTGTGTGTGTGTGTGAGTGTTTTGTGTGTGGGTGTGTGTGTGTGTGTGTGTGTGTGTGTGTGTGTGTGTACGCGCTCGCTCGTGGTTATGCCCACCCACGCAAGTCTCCTGTCTTATCTCTCCAGTCAAGCATAATACCGATATTTAATAGTTTAAACATTTCCAGATGGTAAAGGATGACAAACTCTGAAATATATCTACTAGAACTGACAAGTAAGAAAAACAAGGCTATTTACCCCGGGCATCCAGCGTCGGCGACCTCTGAACCTCATAATATAAATATATGTTGATACGTATATAATCGTGTGTATAAGCATATAATATATACTTATGCACATATTATGTGCATAGGTATATAAATATGCATATGTATAAATGTGGAAGTGTATATGCATAATATTTAGATGTGTGTGTGTGCATATATGAATGTATGTGTAAATGTATAGAACTATATATGTGTATAGTATATGTATGTATGTGCTGGTATATGGCACTTAGATTCAGGATGTGCCAGCTAACCTACTGTAAGTAAGTCTTTGCCTGAGCAAGATTCACTATTATTTGCAAGGCGGCCGCGGCATTGTAACCTAAAAACCTCACGTCGGTACGGGTAAAACCGGGTATACCCGTACCCGTGATGACCTTACCCGTACCCGACCCGACCCGTGAAATGCGTACCCGACCCGTACCCGACCCGCGGGTACGGGTCGAGTACGGGTAAACCCGCGGGTACGGGTATACCCGCAGACCCCTAATGCGGACACCAAAGCTCTTTGCCTGTATTCTGCACAATTCTTTCCATGTGTTGCGTAAATTTTTACCGCCTATCAAGCAATCTCGCTACTCGCTGCGACCACGGTCCCATAACCGTGAGCTTCCCATGTTTGACAACCTGACTCAGAAATGCTTCCTTGCCCGGATGCTATACAAATAAACAATATTTTCCATAGATCAGTCTAGTTAAGTTCTTAATTTTCCCTCTATGACTAGCCATAACTCTTTCTCCCCTAGGTTCTCCTGATATGAAATAACTTCTCCCATTCAATTCTTTGCTTGTATAGGCCTATATAAATTTGTTTGTTTTTGGTTGAATATAATTATTAATGTTGCCATTTACAGTGCTGTGCGTTTGCTAGTGTTTCTCAATAAAGAATATTCTTACTTACTTACTTACATAAATGCAAACAATCATACGTAATACATACATACAATTCCATATCAATGCTTAAAATCAATTTATTTCGAAATTTGACTATACAAATGTCAAGAGTTTTATAGTACATGTTGAAGTTGAACGCACAGAGTTAACTTTCGAATCACCATATCAAAGGTCTTTTTTAGTTCAATTTTAAATTACAGGTGAAATACATATATCGGGCATGATGTAGAATTTATTTAAAAAATCAAATGTATGAAAGAAAGGTAAATGCACTTAAATGTTTAGTTCGACCAGAAGAAATTAATATGTCTAGGTTTAAATAAAGAACAGTATATTATTACTTAGTCACAAGGTTAAATTAAGCGATGCCCTGCTTTCTATTCTGATTCAGGATATAGAAAGCGGTTTTTCCTAAAATTACTATGCCTGATGATGCTGGTGTTTGCACTAATTTTGATCCTCAATTCCTCATAATTATATAGGCTTGGCCAATATATTTTGAAACTCACTTGTTACAAGAAAGGATGCGAATAGGTCTATAAGAAAATCATCTCCATACTGTGATCGTTTCATTCCAAATTCGTTCGCGGCTGGCCATTAGTCGCGTGATAAGCAGGCTAGTATTCGCATGATCTAAGGTTTTGCAAGATAGTCACACATTTTCATTTTCAGTCAATAAAATATACAATTAAATAGATTTGTCCATCCAGGAGATATTAACATTAAGACTCAGAATATGTGTGGGTACTGAAGTCTAGTGGTGGACACATTGAACACAAGTTGTGAAGCAATATTAAGGTTGTTTGATAACAATTATTTGAGATGTGACTTAATAAAAATCGCTTTTTGATAGGTTTTGTTGCATTACATGTTTTTGGACCATCAAAATACAGGAGTGGACTCACTAAAAGTGATATAACTTTTGTTTTGTTTGAAAATGTTTGATGAAATTTTGCCTTTATTCGTAGATATGAATTACATTTAAGCCTGTAAAACCTGATTTAAAAATTCTTACCTTTGGCCGAAATATCAGTAAAGAACCTCTGGGGGTTACTTTTTTGGGACCATATGTAACTATATTCGTACATGCCTTCCTCCGGGCGTGCTTATGGTCCTTTATGCCCGCACCGCTACTAAGCAGAATCGCGCCTTCTCAGTGGTTGGCCCCTCGCTCTGGAACGGGCTCCCTTTGGCGCTGCACTGGCATTCCAGAATCCACTCTGGATCGTTCTATTCTTGCCTCAAAACTGTCCTATTCAGCCGTGATTGGGTCGCGAGCGCTCCTGAGTAGTAACCTTGTAAGGGCGCTATATAAATCTTCGTAATGAATGAATGAATGAAATATGAATACATACATACAAACATGCATAATTATAATTATTACATACATACAATCCCATATCAATGCTGAAATCAATCTATTTAAAACGTAGACCTTAGAAATGGCAAGATTTGAATCGTACACCTGGAAACTGACAGTGTTAATTTTCGTGAACTCTAAGATTTATAGAGTTTTAAATATACGCGGCCACTGTGGCATGCCATAAAGTTCATTGCACAGAGAAGTATTGCAGTACATTATGCAATTGTCAACTGCATACAGAGAACCTTGAATACGAGTGCATCCCGGCTCGAGATCTTTTGTGCTTGTACAATATGCGTAAGCTTCACGTATATAGACTTCACCCTCCTCTACAAAACACAGCAAACGTAAGAATATTTGAACATGTTTTAGCAATAATAATTATTATGCATCGCCACTGTGTGCGTCTTAGAGGAACAACGTTATAGCCACCTATTAGGTTATTGTTAACAGTTTTCGAGTAATTGAGATCTTGCGAATGAATTTTCAAGTCTGCCCAGTGTATAAGACACGCAGATGATTTTAAGTATTTTCTTATGAAAACCTGAACACACTCAACCTTCTGAAAAGATTACGGAAAGCCCTACTACAAACGAACTTCAGCATCTCGAAAACCATGATCACCCATTTTCATCTAAGCTACAAGCACCAATACGTCGGCAGATTTTGATGATCGCTGTAAATAGGTACTTCGTTCGATCTGAGACCTAACAGGATTGCTGCGCAATTATCCCTACACAAGCAACTAAAGCCCTCAAGATAACTGCATTATTAACGTCATTAAAATATCTCTGTCAAAGTAAAGACCGAAATCAAGAATACGGTTGTTTAGCTCAGCATCACCTATAATAATAATACTAATAATAATATTTGTTTATTCAATTCAAACTGGTATGATTACATGAATTTTAATAGTAGAAACACGTGATAACTAATTAAATAATAGTCGATTTTATAACTGTATGGCAGCCTGTTAGGCGTCGATCCGTCCTACTGCTACTAAAATGATCATTTTACTAAGGTCCCCTAGGGAGTTGAAATCTGACTCAATTTACGTCCTTCTATTCTATTAACTTTCAGCCATCACCCCGCAAAATGGTAGTGATCTAGATTGTCCACCCTACGTTTGTACGAGCCCCAGCGAAATTCCATGACTTGAGTTGATGTCGACACACTTCACCTAATCACCAGATCGTCGGCCGAGAATCAGGTTGTTCTAACTCCACTTTTTATGTTTTGGGACATTTTGATACCGTTGTATGTGGCGCAGCTTGCTCTATCCCCACATGAAGTTAGAACATTCATAGACATTTCGGAAGTACCAAAAACACCCAGAATTATAGTGTTCTATTTCCATTTTGACAGTATGTTTACGGACTAGCTTGTTCTATGTCCACGTTGAAACGCGGCCGACCCTATTTTTAGCCAGGCATTGAGCGCTATGTTGTTCTATCTCAAACTATAACTCCAAAGTTGAAAAAAAATTTAAATAAACAACAAAAATAACATAGGCAACATTGTGGCTGAAAAATGCTGATTCTCCAGAGCTATTTATTGATAGCTTACTCGCTACTTGAATGTATCATTTTGCTGTACAAAGATACTTCTGCCGTTTTCTCGAAAACAACATTCTTTCAGTTAGAACAACCTGATTCTCGGCCGACGAGATGCTGAACGTCGGTGACATGAGGACGACATAATCCACTGATGTAGCCTATCAGTCGTCATCATAAAGTTGAGCTAGGACGTCATGCACAAGATGTCGTCAGTATAAAAGAGAAAATTAATGAAGAGGATATAGGGCCACAAAGTCGAGGGCGAAAACGTGATTATAGTCGATGTTGGAAAGGAACAGGCATGTCTACGATTCTGGAAGATGGTTAATCTACTCTTGCCGCTCTTGCGCGGTGTACGATGTAATTATAGATGGACATAGGGACCGTAGGGGAATGTTCCGGTTGACGTTTTTAAATGCCCCATCAGAGGTGAAAAATGGGGGAGTCGATAGATGTTTGCCTAGTCTACCTTCATTAGTATAGCAGATACTACATCATCAAGGACCGTCTCGATAGAGTGTTAAGCACGGTAAGTCGTCTCTCTGTCAGATAATAGCATGTTTCTTTAGTGATAACGTTGACGGTGCATAGATGAAACTGATAGAAAGTGAATGCAAATTAAACGTTTCTATTGATTTTGATTGGATCTGCAATTGCTGATGCAAGAAATCTACGGCCTACAGTAAAATTTAAAATCCGACGATAAGTTGATAAAATGTAAATGCAAATGAAATAATTATGTGGATTGATTTTTGATTGAATCTGCAATTTCCGATGCGAGAATTTTACACATATGCAAATTGAAAGCAAGGAAAGAAAATCTTTTGAGCGCAAAAGTGTGTGTTTCTGAGCAGATGTGCAATTTAGAGAATACACATGCATAATTGTAAGTAAGTTATGTATCAAGAAACTTGTGGTTCATTTTGAGTACCTCGCAGAAGCGCTGTAGTAATATTTATGTATTTGTATAATATTCATAAGCTACACTTGTTTTGATTAAATTTCATTCATAAACATAGGCTATATAAAAAAACAAACGCGTCTAGATGTTTAATTAGATTAGTGCAAGGAAAGAGATTACTAGTCCTAAGTTGAAAATGACACGAAAAGAAAACTAATTCAACAATACAAATTAACATATCGCCTGAACTGTGGCAGAAATAGTGTTTTAGGAATGGTGCAGTAAGGATATGGGAACTGTTAAAACAACTGCGGAAATACAGAACGTCTTTATGTAGGCTTGGATCTATGTTGCAGCGGATGACGCAGAGAATTGCTAAGTTTAAACTGGATTCAGTAGTGAGGTTGCAAAAATATGTACAGTTGCTTATTGCACTCAGATAAATGCTCCTTGAAATTTCTGCTGCAACCGGAACTTAATCCACCATTACTCTTTGCGTGAATAATTAGACTTTACATTCAAGTATTGATATTTTTAACTCTCATTGCACAGACTTTTCAGCATTCTCAACCTTCATTGTCACATGATTTATATTGCCTTTCTTCACTTACAGAGTAATTTGATGTTTAAAACAATAATTTATAAAAGAGATAGTAAATTTATTTTAAGTTTTGCCATGGTCAAACTTTACTCACATGAGAAGGTTAACTAATGAGTTTGATATTAGGACCTTTTGAGAAGATTCTAGACTTGAAAAGTCAACTATTTCACACGTTAGTCCAACGAAATGTTCATGTTGTGCTGTTCAATGGGTTCTAGGGCAATTCGTCGCCGGACAATTCGTCGCGGACAATTCGTCGCGGACAATTCGTCGCGGACAATTCGTCGCGGACAGTTCGTCGCGAATTATTTTTTTCTATCTATCTATCTATCTATCTATCTATCTATCTATCTATCTATCTATCTATCTATCTATCTATCTATCTATCTATCTATCTATCTATCTATCTATCTATCTATCTATCTATCTATCTATCTATCTATCTATCTATCTATCTATCTATCTATCTATCTATCTATCTATCTATCTATCTATCTATCTATCTATCTATCTATCTATCTATCTATCTATCTATCTATATCTATCTATCTATCTATCTATATCTATCTATCTATCTATCTATCTATCTATCTATCTATCTATCTATCTATCTATCTATCTATCTATCTATCTATCTATCTATCTATCTATCTATCTATCTATCTATCTATCTATCTATCTATCTCATCTATCTATCTATCTATCTATCTATCTATCTATCTATCTATCTATCTATCTATCTATCTATCTATCTATCTATCTATCTATCTATCTATCTATCTATCTATCTATCTATCTATCTATCTATCTATCTATCTATCTATCTATCTATCTATCTATCTATCTATCTATCTATCTATCTATCTATGTCCAGAGGCCACCGTGTAAACCTTGGAGCAAATGCTCCATCCAAGAAATAGGGGGGAGAGACCTCATTGCGAAATTAGGGAATTTCAAATTTGTTAATGTCGTACCATGGGAAGGGGAGCGGAGGGGGTAGTTGCTCAATGACTTAGGGGGGATAGACGCCCCTGTATCTATCTATCTATCTATCTATCTATCTATCTATCTATCTATCTATCTATCTATCTATCTATCTATCTATCTATCTATCTATCTATCTATCTATCTATCTATCTATCTATCTATCTATTCTATCTATCTATCTATCTATCTATCTATCTATCTATCTATCTATCTATCTATCTATCTATCTATCTATCTATCTATCTATCTATCTATCTATCTATCTATCTATCTATCTATCTATCTATATCTATCTATCTCTATCTATCTATCTATCTATCTATCTATCTATCTATCTATCTATCTATCTATCTATCTATCTATCTATCTATCTATCTATCTATCTATCTATCTATCTATCTATCTATCTATCTATCTATCTATCTATCTATCTATCTATCTATCTATCTATCTATCTATCTATCTATCTATCTATCTATCTATCTATCTATCTATCTATCTATCTATCTATCTATCTATCTATCTATCTATCTATCTATCTATCTATCTATCTATCTATCTATCTATCTATCTATCTATCTATCTATCTATCTATCTATCTATCTATCTATCTATCTATCTATCTATCTATCTATCTATCTATCTATCTATCTATCTATCTATCTATCTATCTATCTATCATCTTTTTTATGTGCATAGTTGTGCGTGTTCTGGAAATAAATATCTTAAGCTTTTCAGTCCAGCCGTTATGTTGTATGCGGTAATTATGGCGTTATTATGGAGTTATTATGACGAATTGTCCGCGACGAATTGTCCGCGACGAATTGTCCGCGACGAATTGTCCGGCGACGAATTGCCCGGTTACCGTTCAATGTGCAACTTTCTTTACTAGAGCAGCTGTCGAGGGTTCTTGATTTTTGGAAAGCATTGTGCCATCTTTTCAAATGAGTTGCTGCAGACTTTTCAGTCTTCGATGATATTAGTTTCATACGAAAATGCAATTAGGCCCTATTTGAGAAGTAGTTGCAGCTATTTGATTTCGGCTATGAAATTGTTTTCAAAATAGTTTATCACATGGTGAAAATCACGGTTATGATTTAGGCTTAAGAGCTTATTAACATATCGATCACCTCATCTGTACTAACTATCTACTCCTCCTATTCCTATACCCTTCTCATGTGCTGTAGTGGACATATATAAACTTGCATCACCACCATGTCTGGGCCTATATTCTCACCATCAGACGTCTGACACCATATTATTCTATTCTGGAGACATATTTCGTAACCTATTCCTCCAATGTCCGACTCACACCTCAACGTGGTGAGGGGTGGCAACAGTCAGTAGGGGAGTGCCTGCTGAAGCTATGCCATCAGTGGTGAAGGTCTTGGCTGAAGTACCACCTAGGGCGCTACGCGAGGTGGACAGGCTCAGCAGGAACCCTGAAAAAGCTGGCAAACGTGGGCGGCATCGCCGCCTCTGATACCACAAGATAGTGGTTATCAGAGCCAGTCCTAGGCCTGGAACTCTCTTTAACGGAAAAGTTAAATTCTTATTGTCAGAAGATAATTGATAAAGGATCAGCTAGCGACATCTGTCGCTCATTCTCTGACTTATCTGTTAGAGCGGTGGAGTTGAAACAACAATGCCAACTTATGATCGAAGTGAAATTAAGTCCTTCAATTTATGCTTCAGAAAATCAGAACTCGAAGAGATTCTCGAGGCAAGTTGTGAAAACTGGATTGGCGAAATTGAACGTAAGCGGCTTCCTTAGTACTATAATGGGGATTTATTATTATTAACTATGACATCTAAAATGACCTACTTCATTGCCATCATTAAGATTCCTCTACGAGTCTACGTGAATAAGTCAATAGACTTATTGGACTTAACCTGGGGAACTAGCCTAACTCTTAAAGGAAGGAAACATATTTTATATACTCGATCATATAATAGAAGTAATTTAATGTAAGCACTGAATTCTTGCGATAGATAAATGAAATGAAGATAATAAAAGTAAAGCAATGATCTTCAGCCACACAACGATTCCTGTAGGCCATGGCACCCACAAGAATGACGTGGGGCTTGGGTTGGTCACGTGGTACATCCGAGGTTCAAATCTCGGGTGCAAACTAATCTGGCAGAACCGACCGAAAATGGTCCCCACTCCGAGCGCATGGTCCAGGGACCTGTCGGGAAGATAGATCGCTTCGGCCGGATATAGTGATGATAACTTTATCTGATCATATGACAAACACTGTCGCTAATACCTAGGGAGAAAGGCATATATGTGGGTAGTAGCTCCACGTAACTCTTCGTATCGTATCGAATCTAGAAATTTATGTGGCGCCTCTCGAAGTAATGACTATTCAGAAGTCCCATGTTTACAAAAATGAATTCATGGTGTAAGGAGATGCAAGAGAGAGTCATTTTATGAGTTTAGCCCGTAGTGGGGGCTGTAGGCCATTCCAAGCAGATGGGCCTGCCATTACGAACGCAGAGCAGACCTAGCCCAAAGGACATAAAGTTTGTAGAAATGTGGGAAAACCGAGGAAGGCGTACTAACATACTATAAGTCTGGCAGTCGCATTTATGACCAAATGGAGGGGAATGCTCACCGTGGAGAGGCCCATGAGAAGCGGGTTACAATAATCCACTCGAGAGCAGATGAATACGTGAACAATGGTTTTAAGGGTGACCGGGCAATTCGGAGCGGACATTTAGGAGCGGACAATTCGGAGCGGACATTTAGGAGCGGACAATTCGGAGCGGACAATTCGGAGCTGGTCAATTCGGAGCAGACATTTTGGAGCGGACAATTCGGAGAGGGCAATTCGAAGCGGATAATTCAGAGCAAATTGAATATCATCTGAACTTACGGAACTCTTACCGCGATCAGCCATTTATTTAGTATTTATTCAGTGGCACCAAATAATCGTTCTCTGATCTTGAAGATTCTGTGAAATAATAGCATCTTACCGCGCGAATAGAATATGCTGTGAACCTAAAATTTAACTAGAATAGAAGTGTCGACAATTTATCGTTTTGGCGCTCCACTGTAATTCTTCCTTAAATAGAAGCTGGATCGATGAAAATTTATTGCTTAAATAGCAGCTGGGATGATGAAAATAATTCTTGCTTAAATAGAAGTTGGATTTATGAAAATAATTCTTGCTTAAATAGAAGTTGAATTAATGAAAACAATTCTTGGGCGCTTTGTCTTACTGTGTATTATTGATTATAATAATTATAGTCTACTGCAAACTGTCATAACTTTTTTCAGAAGAAGGTGACTTGAAGCCAGAGAAAAGAGGTAAACAAAGTCTATTAGCAGAACAAAGTAAAGAAATTGATCGCCTGAGAAAGAAGAACATGAAGCTTAAGCAAGAACTGGAGGCGACAAAAACAGGTGAATAAACATGAAACGATCTGTTTTGATCTAGTCTAATCCAATGACTTTGGTAGCGTCGCTATAAATATGCACAAGGCGTCAGTTGATGCCTTGTGTATATTTATTGCGTTTCAAGTGTTCGGTCGAAATCCGATGAATAAGGGAAACCATGAAGTTAGGCTACAGTAGGCAGGCAAGTTGAATCAGATAAATCTAAGCATAAAAGTAAAAATGTTTACTTTTCCAGGGTGACCGTATTTCGACCCCACTCATTTTGCCATTGAAATGATCGGATGAGATCCACTACCATCGCTAACTCTTTTAATGAATGCCACGCCATTTAAGGTTTTCATGTAGGAACCGTGTAAGGTTTGAGATCTATGGAATAGATCGGCATACGTACGGTAGGCCTACAGTATGCGGATAGGCGAAAATCTGTACATGACTTTTGAGGACAGATTGTTTCAGCCTGTTCTTTATTATATATCTTTAATTCTTTATCTTAGTAAATAATTGTTCAGCACTACAGTCTGTGACCATGAGCGCCAAGTACATTCCTACCACAATTTCCACATTTAACACCATCTTTGTCAAGTATTGTGATGTTCCCCATCTCCTCCCCGACTGTGCGCTACTACAGGCGGTTTATGTAAAGGAGAGGTAACGTTTTGAAGTGAGATTTGAGTTCTGCTGATGTTCGACGAAGTAGAGTAGTCTTTAGGTCTAGCACCAGTTTCCTTTCTAAATCCAGGTTTCACAGGGAAACGGTAATCAGGTTGTGGGCGGTCCTTTAATCTAGTGCTCCGGCGTGGGCCTAA
>JACEVL010002899.1:0-5000 GCA_020284085.1 Aporrectodea caliginosa
TTTCTACTGGCAGTGACTTGCAATTACAATCAAATTAAAGAAAAAGATGATTATTTACCCAACTTTGGAACAAAGGACATGATTAATAATCCAAGTGCAATTATGGTTTACGAAGACGGAAGATAATCCAGCGAATAAGCGGAGACGATAAAATCCCGTTACGAGTTCACATTTTCTCGCAATTCAGACAATCGACAATATTATTCCAACCGTACTCGTTTCTACTTTAAACTTCTATATCGCACTATTTAACTCTTAGGAAGAGACTAACGCAAGTGTTTCTCAATTCCTTATCTAGTCTACTTCGAAAACAGGGACTCAAAAAGAAATGATATCTCGGACGACTTGGCTCGACTCCTAGGTAATCCTTCGATACAGGTCCAACCTCTAGGACGTCTCGGCAGCAAGTGACAAATTTTACTAGTGGCAGGGTCTCTAATCAGACACTTCAACCAATCAGCAGTCCTGCTCCAAATGCTAACCTTATATGGACACGAAATAAGACAGAAAACCGATGACGTAGGGGATGAGTCAGTGGTTCTGCTGCTGTATCAGAGCGTGCCTAGCGCGTGATCAGCGGCTGAAGGAAAATTTCAATAATAATGCTGTCAACGGCGAAACTACCGAGGCCAAGCACGACACCATCGTTTCATCGGCTCGCCACGTTCCTACCGCTAGAGGTCTCAGGGGGCAGACACAAGCAATTCTAAAAATAGCCTCTAGTAAGGATTTTATAGATCATTACAGTAAGGGTGCCGTGATCTGAAAGAGGTTGCGAACCAATTAATGCTCTAATTAATATAATTAGATTTTTAATACATGTATTAAATATATCTCACTCTTTCTGTTACGTCGGCTAATCTACTGCAGAAAGAATTTGTAGCAGATTGAAAATAATCAAAATTACTTGCGATCCACAAAACGCTTAAATGAACGCCTATCTAGACAGGCATTAGGCCTGATATCAATCGAAAGAGAATTGACTGGAGCTATTGACTCTAAAGCAACTATCAATCGCTTTCCACTGATGAAGCCTCGTAGAAAACAATTCATATTTAATGCTTGATGAATGGAAATGTTTAATTTCGTAAGACGTACAGTAACAATGATCAAATAATACACAGAAACACAGAAAAATAACAGAACTCATGTCCTAAATACAAGCATGTAATGCACTGTCTTTAAGTTTCTAGTGTAAACCTGAAAACTGAAAAATCAAACGAAATACGAGGAGAAGAAGCTGCAACAGCTTATCTAGTCGTCCCCGTTAGGATATCAAGGAAATTACTCAATGAGATAACTGTAGTGACAGTTAATCAAAGTGCTGTTAGGACACTCAGATAGCATCAAACCTCATGAGAACAAATTAGTAATATTGATCAAGCAAACATGATTTAAATGCAGACTTAAACACATTATAAATACGCAAATCACGAATTCTAGCATCAATGGAGTTCCATAATTGAGGGCCTTTAATTCTAACAGTGGATTGTCTTATATTAGTCCTACAGATCTCAGACCGGTAATTATGTTTATGTCTAGTATTATAGTCATGCACAGTAGCATTCTCAGTAAAATAATCAGCAAATAAAGCTGGAAGCGTCCCAACATGATGTTGGAACATAAGAAGTCCAAGCTGGAGCTTATAAATGTCATATATAGTCAACAATTTTAATGACTTAAATAAGCTCGCGCTCTTCGTAAGATAATGAACTCCACAGATCACTCTTACGGCCCTTTTTTGAAGCAATAACAGAGGTTTAAGTTTTGACCTATATCCACCTGCCCAAACGACATTACAGTAGTTTAAGTAAGGTAAAACAAGTGCAGTATATAACAGTTTGAGGGATGAGGCTGGTAATAACCATCTTAATTTAGATATTATACCGATAACTTTGGATACCTTATTGGTAACAAGCTCAATGTGCATGTGCCAGGAAAGATTTTCGTTAATAATAACACCCAGAAACTTTACATTAGTTGCACGACATAATTCAGTGTTATCAATCCTGATCATAGGAATAGAGGATTCAGGTACTTGTTTACCACGACTTTTAAATAAGACATAATTGGATTTCTTAACATTCAGAGATAACAAATTTACATGGAACCACATGGACAATTGCTCAAGTTCATGATTCATACAATGAAATAGGTCCATAAAATTCGTTCCAACTAAAAAGGCAGAAGTATCATCAGCAAACAAGGTTAAATTCAGTTTGGAGGAACAATTGATTACATCATTAATATACACCAGGAATAATAACGGGCCCAAATTAGACCCTTGAGGAACACCACACAGAATAGGTGCAGGGCCCGAAAAAGATCCAGCAAAATGAACCTGTTGATGCCTATCAGACAAGTAAGACCTAAACCAATCCAATGCGACACCACGGATACCATGGTGTTGGAGCTTAGCAAGTAACTTCTCATGATCCAAAGTATCAAAGGCTTTGGACAGATCCAGAAATATGCCTAAGGTATAATTACCATCATCCAGAGCCCCCGATATTTTATCAATTACCTCAATTAAGGCAAGATTAGTAGAGTGATTTTTTCTAAAACCGAATTGCTTCTCAAATAAAATCTTATTGTCAATGAGGAAATCATATAATCTTTTATACATAATTTTTTCAAGAATTTTTGAGAAACAAGGTAGTTTTGAGATGGGACGATAATTCATCATATCATAACAATCCCCTGTTTTAAATATTGGAGATACAATTGCAGTTTTCATATTATGTGGCACAATACCTGTTAGAAAAGACTGATTAATCAAATGAGCTAGTGGTAACGATATGTTAGCCGCACATCGCTTAATAATTTCCACCGGAACTATAAGGGAACCAGTAGCTTTTGTAGTCTTTAAATTCGTGATAATAGTCTGTATCTCCAGTTCATATGTGGGGGTAAGAAATATTGAATTAGTGTTTGGTTCCTTTAAGTATTTAAAGACAGTGTTAGTGGTAGGTGGAATTTTTGATGCCAACGTGGGTCCTATAGTAACAAAGTATTTATTAAAAGATTCAGCAATTATGGCTGGATCGGTCTCAATTTGACCATTAATTCTTAGAGAATGGTTAATTTGTTGAGGACCATTTTGGTGCAGGGCTTCTTTCAATGTCTTCCATATTTCCTTTAGATTGCCACAGTGTGATTCTAATCTAGTAGTATAATATTGTTTCTCACATTTCCGTAAAACTGCTGTTAATCTATTTTTATACATTTTGTATTTTAAAAGGGCATCATTGGTTTTGATTTTCAGATATTTCCTGTATAACAAATTTTTCTTTTTACACGATTTCAGCAAAGCATTAGAAATCCAAGGCTTAGTTTTGGTTTTAAATAACCTAGTCCTCCGTGATCGGAGTGGGAAGCAGGAGTCGTACAATCCATTCAGTTTATTATTTAGAAGATTTGAAATATCATCTGGGTCACTGAGTGCACATAGGTCATCCCAGGTTTCCTCCCTGAGAAGTGACTGGAAATCATCAATTGCCTGTTCATTACTTGGGCGATATGACACATACTTACTTTTAGGAATATGGTCCACTTTGCAATTAAGAATAACAAAGATGGGTAAATGGTCGCTTATGTCAGCATAAAATACACCCGGCCATTCATCATACTTTAACCTATTCGAGAAAACATTATCAATAAAGGTAGAGGAATGGCTAGTTATTCTAGTCCGTATATTGATAAGGGACGAAAGTAAACAGAGGACATAGTATTAATGAAATCGCAAGTAGGATGATGCGAGTCATAATTAATTAAATTGATATTGAAGTCTCCACAAATATAGCAAGCACCTCTAAGATTAGTCAGCTGAGTGTTCAAGGTAACCATATCAGAATTAAATTTAATTATATTAGTACCTGGAGGTCTATATAATGCACCAACTACCATGCTAGGCCTATTAAGTAAAGAGATCCTAAGAAACAGGTATTCAGTAAGACTTTCCCAGTTTAATTGTATGTCAATAATTTGCGCTTCCAAACATTCATCAACTAATATAGCAACCCCTCCACCCTTACTACCAGATCGAGATTTCACAAAGGCCTTATAGCCTGGGTAATGAATGCTTGATGAATCTGCGACATTATGTCCCTGACCATTTTGCCACTTTGAAACAGTTTTAGTTAGAATAGTATAGGCCTATATATACTAATGGTCTACTGCATTACTAAACATAATGGCATTATTTCAAACATAGGGTATACCATCGTTTAAAGTAAATTACAATGTTTACGCTAGAACATGGCGCCCCTCAGAAAGAGCCCTTGCCCCCCCCGCGCAAGCAACCCTGGATCCGCCACTGCTTTGCTCCCGCTCACAAACCGCTTCAAGTCACGGAGGTAGAGGTACTATCCCGCATCCGAACATTTCCGGTGGGATCCTCTGAGATCCAGACGGTCTCCGCCCCCACCTTTTGGAAATAGTGAACCAGACCGATTCGGGTACCGAACTGCTCTCGGCGATCACGGTCCTGGTTAATCTTCTGCTCGCTGGCACATGCCCCCTCCAGATTCGTGCTACCCTTTTTGGAGGCACCCTCTTTGCTCTGCGCAAAAGCTCGGGAGGTCTGCGCCCTATAGTTATTGGCTATCTCTGGCGTAGGCTAACCGCCAAATGCAAACGCTTATGCGGCACGCTTATGCGACATATTTGTCCCCTAGATAGGTGAGTGTGGGCGTGACCGGGGGTTGTGAGGCAGCAGCACACGCCGCTAGGCGATTCCTGGAGAACATGGACAATGACTCTATAATGGTGAAATTAGTCTTTCCTAATGCTTTCAATAGTCTCTATAGAGATCAGATGCTGAACTCTGCTTTGGCGATACTCCTCGAGCTCGCACTCTTTTGCTAACTTGGCCTACGCCGAACCTTCGAACCTGAAATACGGCGCATTCAGTCTTCTTTCCCAGATCGGTCCTCAACAAGGCGACCCCTTAGGCTTTTACTTTTCTGCCTACCCCTACAACCCATGGGGGCAAGGCCGTC
>JACEVL010002899.1:10000-14951 GCA_020284085.1 Aporrectodea caliginosa
CATGTTATTCTATACAGCCAAGCAACGGAACTCGGGTATAAGAACAATAGGCTCTTATACCCGGGGTTCAGGCCAAGCGTAACACGTCGTTAATTGAAGTTTAAACAGTTCTGACAGATTAAGGGATGACACACTTTGAAATACATCTTCTTGTACTGCAGAAACTTGTTGTAAGAAAACAAGACTCGTTAACGACCTCCGACCCTCTTTTTGTTGGACTAGAAACCATGCATATCAGACATAATTATGTGGAAAAGCTTTGCGACGGTGCTAGGCTAAATGGAACGAATCTCTCTGTTAAACTGCAATTTGACATCCATTAATAAACGCCAAGTCCACGAACAGAACAGTGTATTATAAGCGTATAATTATGTATTATGTATAATGTATGTGTATATGTTTGTATATATATATATATATAGATATATATATATATATATATATATATAAGCATATATTATGTGTGTGTGTCAAAATATGTGTAGGCCTATATCGGGGACGGCAGAAGAAGAGATGGGAGATATGACACAACAAGATCTGAAGTATCTCAGAGTGAAGAAAGAAGATATACTGTAAACAGAAACAAATGGAGAAGAAGGATGAATGTGGCCGACCCCTCCTCTGGGTGGGATTAATTCAAGCCTGGATGATATATATATATACATACAGGGTGGGCCAGCATAAATGAACCGACTTTGCATGAATATAACTCCGCCAAATTGTGTACGTTATTTATATTTAATGCGTGAAATTAAAGATATTTCATTCTAGTATTAAGATTCAAACACATATGTTATTGTATCTTTAGCCTGCATGATGTAGATCGTGACATAACAACAGTCATCGTTTTGGCAGTAACTATAGCTAATAAAGAAATTCATGACAATTTTTACAGTAACTGCACAAAAAAACCATATAGCCAGAAATTTGTACTGCACAGTAAAATTAATTATTAATTAGGAGATAGTCTGTTGCAGTCTTTTCTAATCAAATGAATATTCAATAGCCTATGTCTACCACGTGCTGCAACAGGGACACACGAGCAATGTTAGCGGGTGTGCGCGCAGTACGTACCGATTCGCGTGGTTTACGACGCGAAGTTCCTGTTTCATCAACTTTCCGTATCAGACGATTAAACGTATTTTTATCTTATCCTCTGTTAGGAAACTCTAATCATTTGAAAAGCATAAAATCCCTTATCAGTTCGCAAAATTCGGATCAAAACTTGATCATCGTCTGTCAATGGCGCCATATTTCGTCACTAACGACAACAAAATATGGTAGGTAGCGCTGTTCCAACCATTTCCTTAAAATTTAAACTAGTACCGGTTCGTCTTTTTCAAGGCTAATACTAGAGTGAAATATCTTTAATTTTGAGCATCAAGTATAAATAACTTACAAAAATTGGCTTAGTTATAGGCAAGCAAAGTTGGTTCACGTATGCTGGCCCAACCTGTATATGTATATATGTGTACATGTATTGTGTATAATGTACATGTGTGCATGCATATGGTACTAAGATTTGGGACGTGCCAGTTAGCCCATAGTAAGTCTTTGACGGTGCAAGATTCACTATCATATGTAACAGTGACAGTTTAACCCCAAAACTTCAAGTCGGAACGGGTAAAAACGGGTATACCCGTACCCGTGATGACCTTACCCGTACCCGACCCGACCCGTGAAATGCGTACCCGACCCGTACCCGATCCGCGGGTACGGGTCGGGTACGGGTAAACTCCGCGGGTACGGGTATACCCGCAGACCCCTACAAAGCGCATCTAAATCACGTCAAAGTCGAAATCGTTCCTTTTTGCCATAGCGATGCATACATCTTACAGTGATCAGCACCCACTTTACAATAGCGGGGTGCATATTCTGTTAACGCTGGAGAGAAGCACTACGTCGACTATCTGGCGATTAACCAAATCCTGACATCAGCCACTATTAACAGAGTTCTTCTAGTAATTCTGAGTTGGCACAAAGACGTTTGACCACCCTGCTTGGTGACAGAGACAATCTGAGTGAAGAACTTGTGCCAGGTAATTGCACAATAACTGTCGCAGAGGAAGCTCGAATCCGTACTCTCCGCATTACACAGAAGTGCTCAAAATCTTCGGCTACCATGTCGTCACTAAATTGTTAATTGTAAAGCAGAGAGGCAGCCTACTGTGGATAACCGATATGAAAAGTTAAGACTTCAGATGAGAACAAAAGCAACTAAACAGAACGGACAGATACAGGAAGAGAGGACCAAAATCTAGGTCCAGCAACCGAAAATTCTCGTTCACCAAGTACAGTTCTAGAGTGATCGACGATGTGAAACGCCGCGCTGACATAAAATAATGCTAAGAGGGTGACCTGTGACCTATCATAGCCCCATAGATATCAGAGAGGAGGCGAACTAACACAGTCTCCGTGGAGTGGTCCTTACGAAAACTAGATTGAAAAGTCGAGAATAAATCATTCCTATCAAGATAAGCAGTTAACTAGAAAGCAATATCTTTTCAATTACTTTAAATAGAAAGGACACGTTCGTTATTGGCCTCAAGTTGGCCGATTCAGACAAGTCCAGTCCTTCGCGTTTCGGAACAGGAACAAGGATGAACTTCTTCTGTAACGGAGGAAGAATGCCTTCTTGGAGAGAGCGGTTACAGACGACTGTAAAGAGAGGAAGAAAGACGTCGACGAAGTCGTGAAGAAGGAATGATGGAAGAGGATCCAGGTCGCAGATGACCCCTACTGATTGGTCACGGGTCACCCTCTTAGCATTATTTGATGTCAGCGTGGCGTTTGACACCGTCTATCACGGTATTCCTCTTAAGCAGCTTTCTACCTTGTTTGATCTTTCTGGCAACCTTCTTGACTGGCTTGGCTCCTTAATTCAAGAGCGTTCCTTCTCTGTCGTTTATGGGTCTACTAGGACTCCGGAGCTCCCTGACCCGTTTGACCTGCCCCAAGGTTCTGTAGTGTGCCCTCTTCTATATCATTTATACTGCTGATCTCGGTCCTCTCCTGGCCGCTGGTGCTGTGCTGAGTCAATCTTATGCGGATGACCTGCAGGAATATTAGCACTGTCCCACTTCAGTCCGGGCTATGAACTAGGGTATGGAGGTTATGGAGGCCTGGATGTCCTCCAATTGCCTGCGGCTTAACTCATCTAAGACCCAGTTCATTTGGCTTGGCACGCGTCAGCAGCTCGCCAAGATCGACCTGGATACTCTTGCTCAGGAGTTCCCTGAGTTTGCCTTCTCATCCTCTGTCCGGGGCCTTGGTGTCACATTGGATCAAGAACTAACTTTCACGCGGTATATCAACCTGCTATGCCGCGATTGCTACTACCAGCTGCATCAGCTTAGAGTGGCTTCCGTTCCTTAACCTCTAATGCTGCCTTAATGCTCATCCACACCTTTGTTGTTTCCCGTCTCGATTATTGCAGCGCCCTCTATGATGGTTGTCCGGCGGCTCGGGATGGGTGTTTGGATCGGGTCTTGCGCACGGTGGCACGCCTTAGTGGTCGCATTCGAAGATTCGACCATGTTGGTGCTTATATGAGGTCTTGCATTGGCTCCCTTTCTCGCAGCGGATCACTTACCGGATCTCTGTCTTGGTCTGTCGTTGCCTCGCGGGTGTGGCCCCTGTCTACTTACATCAAGCAGTGCCAGAAGAGATACCTGCGGCCTATCGAAAGTCCCATATATCTTATAGGAGGCGAACCAGAAGGGTCTCAGTAGAGTGGTCCTTGCGAAAACCCTATTGATACACCGGGAGCAGATCATTCGTCTCTAAATAAGCAGTAGTTTGGAAAGAAACAGGTTTTTCGATAATTTTGGAGAGGAAGGAAACCTTTGGCATTTGGCCTGAAGTTTGCTGAGTCAGACACGTCGAGTCCATCTCATTTGAGAACAGGAACGAGAATGGACTTTTCTGTGATGGGCTGATGGAGGAAGGATGCCTTCCTGGAGAAAACGGTTGCAGAGAACAGTAAGGAGAGGGAGAAGAACGTCCACATATTCTTGAAGGAGGAATGTGGGTAGGGAATCCAGCTTGCAGGTTTTCGGGGCTGAGGTGAGGATGATTTGCCGCAGCTCCTGGCCGGAATACCGGACTCAGAACGGACAAACTGCTATCCGTGAAAGGAAAGGACGGCGGTGGAGAGCCGGCAGTAGCCTCGCGAATTGAGGGTATCTTCGAGGTGAAGGATTCGAGGTAATCGCCCGCTGTGAAGGAAGGAGTGTCGGATTTGCGTCCAGTCCAAGAAGGTCGTTAAAAGTCGCCCAGAGCCTTTTTGGATCTCCGGCAGGGAGAGTGATCTTAGACTCCTGGTATACCTGCTCCTTCTCCCGGTAGCGTCTTTGCATCCCGCGAACGTACTTGACCCAGCAGGCGCGGTCGTCTGGCAACATAGTTAGCGTGTAACGTATTTCGAGACGATGTGCATGGCGCCGAAGAGATCGACACTCAGCATCGAACCAAGGCGTCGAAGTGGCGCGACGCACTCAAGCCGGGTGTGATGGAAGAAGATGGTCGACAAGGCTCACCATCGTTGCTTCGTAGGTGTCAAAAATGTGGAAGACCGACAAGCCAGCCAGCGTGGACTGGTCGGCGATAGCAGGGATGCCAAGCAGCGCCTTTTAAGACCTCGCGATCCAATCTATGCCATCACGGACCTGCCTATAGCAATGCATGCTGGCGTTTGGTGGAGGAGGGGATGGTGACGATGACGAGGATGTTGTCGGAGATGGTCGGACGATAGATCTTCGTAATGAATGAATAAAAATCAAGTTTTCGATGAATTAAGGGAAAGTCTATTCGCAACCAGCCACAATTACATGTCCTCAGAGGTGGTGGACAAAAGCTGCACAAGCGAGTCAAATAAACCGCAAACGAGTCATGTAGACCCTCAAAATGAAATATAAATTTGAGTATCATAACCAGCACAGAAATAATATCC
>JACEVL010002900.1:0-17411 GCA_020284085.1 Aporrectodea caliginosa
AAAAAAGTTAAAAAATTTTGGGGGTTTTGTAACAAGCTATTTGCACGCAGAACCAGTCTCAAAACTCACATGAGAACACATACTGGAGAAAAGCCATACAAATGTATTTGTGACAAAGCATTTACACAAAACTCAAATCTCAAAACTCATGTATTCGCTAAGCACCACAGTAGAGGAACAGTATTTCAGAGTGAATTATGTAAGAGTGTTAAACCGAGCATAATAGAGAGACCCCTTGAATGTACTTCAAATGGGAGATTCAGCGTTGGTCTGCCTAGACCTTCTGAAGATGTGAGCTGTATAAATGGCAGAGTATCTTCCATTACAGAAACCACAGGCAGAACGTTCAATGCAACAGAATAATAAACCAAGTCCTGATATAAAACAACTTTCTGGAGATCAATGGACAGTTAACACTGATCTAGACCCAGTTATGGTGAGATTATTTGGATGTGGAATTTGTGATGCTGTATTTGAATTCGAAGAGGAATTTATAGTACACTGTAGTTATCACTGTGATACTCCACAGAATGAGACATTTATTGAACTATGCGGACATCTTTCAAGTTGTTCTTCGACGTCAGATCAGCAAATTTGACATACTAAATTGTTTCTGTACAAACACTATGCTATTCGTAATGTCCTACGAGACTCGATACTGCATTTGGTCTAAAAAACAGCTGTCACACGTAAATTCTTTGATATTTTTCTGCCGTTTTAGAAAGGATTAATATTATTCAGACCCAATGAGACAAATTGTAATTATAATGGTATTCATGACTTTCTTCATATTGTCTTTCTTCATTCGCCACTCATTCTTACAGTACTAGAACAGCCTCCAATAATATTATAGACCGATTTTTGCTCACACAAACACTCGCAAATTCTCTATTAAGATAACTGGTCATATACTGTTTGGAACAATCTTCCTGCCGACATCCTTAGCGTCCTTAGCGCGTCTCATCTCCTCCTATTTAAAAATCTTCTGCGTGCCCACCTACCTACTTAACTTTAAACATATAAAGGTAGCTCTATATTTTCCCCAACCGGAGGCAAATTCAGAAAATAGAATTAGAGGGAAAAATAAAGTCATCCAAATGTAAAAAATTTCTTACACAAATATTTTACTATCAGTGCTGAAGCATACTTAATATTAAGCAGAGCTTAAATTTGACAGATTTGGCTAATTTTTCATTTTAGTTTTGACTAGGTGACAACACTTTATACTGAACTACGTGAATTCCTAAATATTTACAATCCGTTGCATTACTAATGCACACATTACAAGATACCGCCTTCACTATTTATAATTAGTGATTAATTAGTATGGTGTGCGTGGGTGTGTGTGGGGCGGTAGTGTAGAGGTGAAATGTGCCGGTGCCTTTGCAGCCGAAGGTTGCGGGTTCGAATCCACCTCCAGGGGGTATATTTGGTGCCTTTGCGGCCCCGGAGGGTTGCGGGTTCAGAATCCACCTCAAGCCATAAGGGTAGGGACCTGGGCAAGTCCTTCACTCGCAATTGCTCATGCGCTTCGTGGCATGTGAACTTCCGATTCAGTGTCCGCAGTAGTCGGGAGCGCTTTGAATGGAAATCCTGAGGGGCGCTAAATAAATATTCTGAAATGAATGAATGAATGAATTAAAGTATTACACAGCAAAATAAATTATTATGATGATAAATTATCTACATGTAGCATTAAATAAATTCATTTTAATAGAAAAATAAAGTAACGAGGTTGTAGTAACGGAGTTGTTAAAATATTCATAATTAGGTCTCCACGCTGAACCGGGCGAGTTAAGATATAAAAATAAAAAATAGTTAGTTTATAGTGGCTTTTGCTGTCAGACAATTATTTTTGAAAGAAAAAAAATTATATATATACGCAAAGTGCAATAATTACCGTCACAGGTTGTAAATCGTTTTTATGCTATATAGCATTACCGGACAAATTTCCGAAAATTGTCCAACAGAAGCAAAACATCCATGTTGATTTCTTTTTGGTAAAGTCAATGCAGAAATGTTCTCTGCTATCGAAGATGTCAATTCAAACGAAGAGTTTTCAATTTATTCCACAAATGGTAGAAACCCATTCGTAACGGAGTTGTAAGCAATATTTGAAGACAGAGGGTTTATTTATTTTTTAATTATTTGGTTCGTTAATAGGATTTAATAAAAACCATATGGAGCAATGGATGTATGTAAGTTAATGATCTAAAAATTTTAAAACATCAGTTCAGCGCTTCGGCTGTTGTTTATAACGTAACGTTGGATTGACGCACCATTAGAAAGGACAATGCAATTTCAGGTTAATATTGGACTTTATAATTTTTTTCTCATACTAATCTGATCTAAATAATATAACATAAATAATTTTTATAACTAACTTATGCCCTACGATGTATTTAATGAAAATTATACATAATAATTTTATTCTTTGTGTAAGCTGCCCAAAGGAGATGACTAAAATTTATCTAATTTGCCTCCGGTTTGTGAAATATACCCATAATTGCTTTTAATCTTCTGTTTGTTTATTAAAGAACTTTTAAGCATTGAGACAATGCTAATTATGTTATCATTTTAGTTGTTGCTTAATTCACTCCCAATCCTGAACATTATGTTATCAACCTCCACCTAACAGCACTGGTGCATAGGTGGCCCTGCTTAGCAGGACTCTGGTCCGCCTTTAGGTCCTCCTTTTGTATCCCAACTTAATATTATTTGAAATATGATGATTTGTTACTGTACTTTTTGGGGAGCAATAAAAAAAACCTATGTTATGTTATGTTATGTAAATAAACGTTATTCGATCAATAGTTATTTATACGCCAATCACTGTACCTTTATACAAACAAACTGGAAATGAAAGTGGAGGCAGAATGAACAGAGGATCAGCTCTACCCGTGAACGACACACAATTTCAACAGTAACTGTTGTAATTTGCGCAGATGATAAAATCATGCTTGACGTAGTATCTTCACAGAATGTTAACTGCTGGTCTCAAATCATGACCAGATCACGTACCGAAATAGAGGGGGATTCATTCATTCATTTCGAGAATTTATATAGCGCCTCTTCAAGAGAACTACTCAGAGGCGCTCACAACCCAGCCACGGCTATAAAAGTGTGATTTGAGATACTTATAAAAGGCAGGCGAATCTAGCCGAGGCATCAATCGCAATTCTAGTGGGAGGCCATTCCAGATGGAGGGACCCACAATCGATGCTTTTGGACGGTGAGGATGCAAGTTCAGCAAATATACCTTTTGTAGTCGCCAAGTGAGGTCAATTGCATTTTTTGGGATTAAGCGGCATGCGGTGGTATGCTAGATGGTTCAACATATTTCGCAGCTAAGAAACATGCCTCAGCAGCATGTCATATACTAGAGTACTTTATGGTGTAGCCTATTAGGCTAAACAATCATTTTCTTTAGCAATAGGTCTCACTCACTAATACATTCCTAACCCTCTTATCTATTTTACTATTATTTTTGGCTAATCGATTCTTTTGAAAGAAACAGTCGTCGTCGGTCGCCGCACAGTTTTCTTCGCCTCTTGGTCGTTGCAGTCGCTGTATCGACCTGTGCGAGGATTGTGGCGTGCGGATTGAATCATACGGCTCATTAAGTTATTGTACAACACGCATGTCATTGGATAATTACTTTCTACAAGTCATTAAGTCATGCAAGGCGAATAGAACACATAATATGAGTCGTTAAGTCAGTTATTGAGATATATTTAGTTAAGTAATTTAGTCACATCAGGCAAATATAACACACGTCGTCATTCAGTCATTATTGTTGAATTATTGAGGTGAGGCATTAAACACGTATTAATTATTAGCACATGACGCGCACAATTAATTAAATCATAGGGTCATATAAGACGTATATTTTATTAAGTGATTAAGTCATATAAGGTAAAAAAAACACGTAGGCCACTGAGTCGTGTGAGTCATTAAGTCATTATTGGTACAGGTCATATACTTCCATAAGATATTGCCTAACAAAAGGTGTTTTAATTCTATAAGGCATAAAATTCATTAAATCACTCAAAATCATATAGGTCATTAGGTCATTATAACTCGTTGCGTGGTCATTATGTCTCTTGACACCACTCCTCCTGACCAGGACGACCTCGTGGAGATCCAGAAGGCCTTCCGGATCTACGACAAAGACCGGAATGGATACGTTACCATCCAGGTAGGTGGACTGCATGGAAGAAGGAACCCATCAAAACACAACGGACTCTCTCCCCATATCGACAGTAACTTGAAACCATCCTAACTGGTCCTCTGCTTCCTCTCTGCCTGTGTCTGTGTCTGTCTGTCTGTCTGTCTCAGTATGTGTGTCTCTCTGTGTCTGTCTGTCTCTCTGTCTGTCTGTTTCTCGGTCTGTCTGTCTGTATGTCTGTCTCTCTGTCTCTGCCCCTGTCTGTCTTTGTCTGTCTGTCTCTCTGTGTGTATGTCTCTCTCTCTGTGTCTGTCTGTGTCTGTGTCTGTCTGTGTCTGTGTGTCTCTGTCCCTGATCTCTATGTCAGCCAGGCTATTACGTTTACAATAATTATTTTCACTAGGGCGACTGTAAAACGAGCAGTTTGACAAATAGGCGCCTTGCAGGCTCCCATAAAGTTAAATTTGACTCATGTTAAACTTGTTATCGTCTGTTGCTACTATATCATTTAATCTTACTGCGTATATCCGATAACCTGTGTTGCTGAAAGGCTGTCTGTCTGTCTCCAGTTACATACTTACGTAGCTATAGTTACTGTAGACCTACTACAAAGTTTACATCTGTCTAACCTAATCAAATGCCAAATAATACATACATAATAATAATAATAATAATAATAATAATAATGAATAATAATAATAATAATAATAATAATAATAATAATAATAATAATAATAATAATAATATTATTATTATTATATTAATATTATTATTAATTAATATTACTTACTACTATTATTTATTTTTTATGCCCTGAGGTACTTATTCCCCCAGGGACTTATAGCTATATGTAGACCTACTACAAATTTCGTTTATTCTTTTATCTGTCTGACTGTCTACCTCATCAAATGCCAAATGCACTGGCATACATATAAATAGTAAATAGCTGATTTTTCAACAAAATTCAAGGGGCATTTGCACCTTCCTCTGGCCATACCCAAATGATCTCCTTGCTGCATACTTGTCAGTTTGAATTAATAAGCGATAATTATTGTTATTATCGGAACAATATCTTTGATTATTATTATTATTATTATTATAATGATTAAATGTATTATTATTATTACCCTGACCGCCTATTCATCTCAGGCCACAGGATAATCGGTAGTGTGTATTATTATTATTATTATTATTATTATTATTATTATTATTATTATTATTATTATCATCATCATCATCATTATTATTATCATTATTATTGCTATTACTATTGAAATAACACTAAAATTACGATTACGATTGCAATAACATTGTAATTGCAGGAGGCACACGCCGTGCTGCAGACGGTGTTGGGTTTGGAAGAGCCTCAGACGAGACGTTTAATGGAGACGTACGATCGCAATGGAGATGGACGTCTCTCCTACGATGAATTCATCTGGTTCTACTCGAAGGTCAGACAAAAGTAAGATCAGAACCTAGTAGACATTATAAATAATAATAATAATCTTTTCTTTATTGAAGCGCTTGACAAACGCACTGCGCTGTACATTTACATGTTATGCAATTATTTAAATCTTAACTACTAACAGAACAGACAGCCTGCAATACATTGAATACATTATGCATTGAACTGTCAAAGGATATGACTTTAGGCTGGGTGTTTAGATGACTCTGCTAAACATCATAAGTTCAAGACGCCAGCCGTTTGGCGGAGTTGGCTACTGCTTTGCCGCTATACCTCAGTGGCAGTGCACTGGTCTTGTAAGCCAGAGGTCGAGAGTTCGAATCCCAGTCAGTGTGAGCCTCGTTAACGACAACGGTAGCGAAAATGTTCGCTAACGAAAATAAAATGATTTAACGATAACGATAACTGTAACTGTAACTGAAAAATGTCATTAACTATAACTATGATGAAAATAGCACTAACAAAAATTCATTGTTATTTTCGTTATAAAAAATAAAAATAAAAAGTGCAATGTGGACAAGCATGAGAACGTGAAAATGCGCTACAATTACGTAGCGCTACGATTGTATTAGCCTATGGATTTAGAAGGCTAATGTGTGAAAAAAGCTTTGTATTGACTGCTATAGCAAGACAGGATATTGAACAGACCTAGGATGTGTGTCAACTACAGCACAAGCCTCTATGACTCAGTGGCCAAGCATTATGCGGCTCTTATGTCTATTTTTCTGAAGGTATACTGCACACCTGTTTACGCTTGAACGCTTGCCTATCGATTTCAACGCGACCTAGTTTTACAACGCATTGAGCAAAGGCCAATCTCACTACGCATTGGCTGTCTTTGTACGATGCCGATTCAAAAGGTCGCTAAGCTGTTGGTTTAACGTGTGCCTCTATAGCTCAGTGGCAGAGCACTGGTCTTGTAAACCAGGGGTCGTGAGTTCAAACCTCATTGGGGGCAAATAATGTTTTAAATGATTAGCTTCGCCAAACATGTCAGATAATTGGGAATTTGGACACCTGAGAAAAAGTCTAACGAAATGTTTACTATTTCTTATTTGCTATATTATTCACCATTTATTTTACATTTATGAGTTATTTTGCTATTTACTATTCATGTTGCTCTAAAGGCCTACCCTACTCTTTATTCCACCATCTATTTGTTGCCTTACTATTTACTAATTGCTCTAGTATTTACTAGGCCCTATATATTTTACTATTTACTATTTATTCTACTATTTGCTTTATTTTCGCCATTTACTATTTATTTTCCAATTATTGTTACTATGTAGGCTACTAAATGCTTTTATTGTTACTTTTCACCATGCTATTTACTACATCTGTGACTATTTACCACTTATTTGACTACTTACTTTTTATTTTACTCTTTACCATGAATTTCACTATTTACTATTTATTTTCATCTTCCAATTGTTTTTTCTATGCACTATTTGCTTCAATAGTTGCCATTTATTCTGCTATTAACTAGAGAATGACCGATTTTGTTTTTTGCCGATTTCCGATTCCGATTAGTTGGCCTGCTTGTTCGCCAATTCCGATTCCGATCCGATTAATCGGCAGTATACATGTTTATTCGGTTTGTTATTAAAAATCCCGACTGTCCGCCATGTCGATGATGCGTCGACTCAAAATTTTATTGTCTCACATGGACTTTCTATAAAGATTAAATATCATCGTAGGAAGTAGCCAAAACTGGTTAATATTTTTGTGTTAATGACAAAAGCAATTGTTTTGGTAGAAACATTACATCTTTTGGTAATCGGATCAGTAATCCTGAAATGTGCCGATTCAGATTAATCGGTCTAGGGCAAATCGTCACACCCTACTATTAACTATGATCTATTTCGCGATTTACTATAAATTAGGCCTATATACTTTTATATTTGCTGTGTATTTTGCTATTTGCTATTTGCAGGCAAGGTGATCTGATTGCCATCTTCCAGAAGATCGATAAGGACGGAAATGGATCGATATCAGTGGATGAGGCCAGATCAGCTCTGCGTCAGATGAATTTCGACGACGAGGAAGCTGAGATTCTGGTCCGCCTCCATGACCGCAATGGAGACGGAATGCTCCAGTTCGAAGAGTTTGTCCAGTTCTGGAAAACCTGTGGAAATATCCAGGCCGACTGAAGAAGAGAATTATTGATAAACGATTATTTGGTATACAATGTAACTAGATGAAACTAACAACAACAAAGATGTAGGTTTATACTCTTGGAATATAATATGTTCTGTTGAAAAAGTGCTGCATCATGCAAAAGATGATATTGTCCGCCATTACCACATACATTAAATTTTGTTTACTTGATTTACATGCGTATACGTTTATAAATACGTGCGTTCGTATAGGCGTACATACCTCCTAGTCCCACGGGCTCGCTTGGCTATTAGGCATGCCGTGCCTTTTCGGTTGAGGGTCCTTCCATCTGGAATGACCTCCCGCTTAAGCTCCGCTCTGTACTTGTGAGCCATCCAACAGGGTTCTACAAGTCTCTCAAATCTTTTTTCTTTGGTCGTGGCTGGGCCTGGAGAGCTCCTGAGTAGGTTCTTGAAGGGGCGCTGTATAAATGCTCTGAATGAATGAATGAATTAAGTAATTAAGTAATTAATGAATTATTTAAGTAATTAATTAATTAGTCAAGTAAGTTTTACTTCATTTCATTTTTGCTTTGTTCTATTTTATTTCATTTTTATTTCATTTTTCATAATCTTGTCATAAAATTTGCCTCTGTTTACTTTGGTTTTGATTTGTTTGCTCTATGAACTTGTTAATGATTTGTTTAATGTGTAAAATGTCTAATGTATAGTACTAAAACTATTTGGACTCAGCTGCCTGTTAGCATAATTTGTTCTCATAATTTGTTCTGGATCTGTGTGACACTAAACGTTGACTGAAATGTTAACCAGGTACTAGGGGCCAGGGTGGTATAAGCTTTTAGCTTTTTCCTGGCTTCCTGTTGCGCAGTGACTGACCTATTTTTGTCATGATGTGTACTGTTATTTGTTCTGTTTCTGACGCAATAAATAAATAAATAAATTAATTAGTCAATTAATTAATTAATTAATTAATTAATTAACCCTCAGAGGGTAACCTATAAAAAAATCACACATTGGATAACCTGGGGTGAATTTTTCACCCCTCACTATTTGAGGCATGTGATATAAAATTAAACCATGTTCGATCAACAATGGTAATTGTACCAAGTTCAACATAAAACTGCAAAACTAGGAAACCTAACTAAAGTCAACTATCAGCACAATCATCGAGTCTACAGTCATCTAGGCCTACACACTAGAGGTCTGCGGGTAGAGCATTTTTGCTACCCGACCCGTACCCGTAACACAGGACCGTTACTCGTACCCGTACCCGACCCGTACTCGAAATTGCTACCCAACCCGACCCGTACCCGCGGGTATATCCGTACCCGTACCGTACCCGCCACGTAATTAATAGGACTTCCTATGATCCCAGTCCCTACCAGTCCAATGGTCTTACAAAGCATGTGGTAGTAATAATAATGGTCTGATGATCACAGTGATGATCACAGCAATAATAATGATAATAATAATAATAATAATAATAATAATAATAATAATAATAATAATAATAATAGTAATAATAATAATAATAATAATAATAATAATAATAACTTGTTTTGGGGACTACCCGCGGGAGACAGCAGAGCACGCCTCTTTCAGCGTCTTTCAATGTGCACAACAACTTAGGCACATGTGATTGTAGTTTGCGGAAAAGCTGTATACAATACTAAATTTTGCAACATTTGAATGATGAAACAGATAATATGTTTGATTTAGCTAGAGATGTGCGAAGTATGAAACAACAATATTTGGAAAAGAAGTGTTTCTAACCTAACTGTAGGTAATGTAATGTAACAGAATACCTGTATAGCATGTCTTAAGAGCCTCTCAGAATCGGCGTACATGAAAAAGTATGTGAAAAGAGGCACTTTTGAAGATTTCAATTGGTTGAACTGCCGCGTGCGATGTTCTGGCTGGAGAGTTCCTATGTAAATTCATTGCACGTTTGCACATTTGACTTGTGAAGATGACCTTTAACTCCAGAACGACAAAACTCTTCAGATAGTTTCTTAGAACCTCGGGCGATTAAAAAATATAATAACTTTTATGCAGCCAGCCATAACACGGCAGTTTTTAACAAAATACCACTATTTGAATAGTTTAAGCATTTGTGAGAGGGAAAGGGGTTACAGACTTCGTGTTTCAACTATGCCTAGACTGCATCAACCTGTTTTAAAAGAAAACATGGCTGCTGGACTGCCACGCTCGGCGGCAGCAACCTCCGACACAGGCTGTCGGGACTGAGCTCAGATGAGACATATGTAAAAACTCTACGATCGGATTGTGCTAATGGAAACAAGCTATTTTGTAACTGTAAATTGGGCATCTGTAAATGAATGTCAAACTCACTAAGGCGCACGGACATAGGTCAACACAAGGATATGGTACTTGAACAGAATACCGCCAGTTATAGTAAGTCTCTGAAGGTGCAAGACACAATTAAATGTAACCCAAAAACTTCAGTTCGTAACGGGTAAAACCGGGTATACCCGTACTCGTAATGCTCCTACCCGTACCCGACCCGACCCGTAAAATGTCTACCCGACCCGTACCCGACCCGCGGGTACGGGTCGGGTACGGGTAAACCCGCGGGTACGGGTATACCCGCAGACCCCTACTACACACAAGTAACGCTTTGTTGCATGCGTTCCACAGACAAAGTTGCTACACATATGACAGCGAATACTGGTTTTATTGTCCTTCTGGCGGCTGCATTTATGGCAACGACCTTTGCAACTGCTCAATGCTCATCTGCTGTGTGTCGCGTTTTGCTTTCTTGACCGGCTTTCCCTTTACATATTCCAGTGCTCTTTTCACATATGGCTGAAATGGCCACGGTATGACGTCAGTCACGTGACCATTCATCCAAAATAAGTAAGACAAAATATATGGAATTAAGCAAAAGTCATCTATGAACAGATACACAAAGCCGCAAGGCATAACTCCAAAGCTGTAAAAAAATTCAGCGCAAATACTGACAGTGGGGTGAAAAATTCACCCCAGGTTAGCCTCTGAGGGTTAATACCTCCATACATTCATCGTAAGTACAATTGTCTCCCGCAGTAATCTTCAAATCGTTTCATTCGAGGCTTTGCAATGACATCCACAAAGATCTTTAATTTTAATAGCGAAATTTTTTCTCCACGCTCTTCAATAGACTCATTCTTTATCCAAGAAATTTCGTTTGGAGAGGCACTTGAAACAATGATCCCGCGAAAATCTGCCCTAGTCTTTGAACTCAGCTTATAGCCAAACTGTTGGGCTTCCCATTTTGGTATCCAATAAACGTTACCCAAATTAAACAATTATGAAGATTTAATTTGTTCAGAATGTATGTATGTATGTATGAGCACTTGTTATAGCGCCCATTGAAGATTTCTACTCAGAGGCGCTCCCGACTACAGCGCGGACACTGAATCGGAGTTTCACGCCGAAGCGCATGAGCAATTGCGAGTGAAGGACTTGCCCAGGGTCCCTACGCGGCGGCTTGATGGTGGATTCGAACCCGCAACCCTCCGGCTGGAAGGTACCGAACATACCCTACACTACCGCGCCCCACAGTGTACCTATTATGACTGTATTGTTACATTGATATGATTTTACGTTTACGTTCAATTAAAATCAATAAAATCACTGACTGATTGATTGACTGATTGACTGATTGATTGATTGATTCATTGACTGATTGATTGAGTGATCGATCGATTAATTGACTGATTGACTGAGTGATTGATTGACTGACTGATTGATTGACTGATTGATTGATTTATTCATTGACTGATTGATTGAGTGATCGATCGATTAATTGACTGATTGACTGAGTGATTGATTGACTGACTGATTGATTGGTTGATTGATTTATTGATTGAAACTGTTCGAGAATCCTGAAAATATGAGTCAGCTGCTTAGCGAGTAACCGGAACAAGGAAACAGCGTCTTCTTTATAGTAGTTCTTCTGGCTTTGAACATCTAGTAACTTGTTAAATACAGAGGCAGAGAACCAGTCTAATCGAGTAATTCCTCGGCTTAGTAACTTTCTAAACTTTGCCTCTGTAAATATCAATCTATCTACGCTTTCTATCAATCAATCAATCAACCAACCAATCAATCAATCAAATCTTTAAATATCAATCAATCAGTCGAAATTTATATAGCGCACCATCAAGGTCTCTACTCAGAGGATGGAATGGTCTCTGTAGTTGGGAACCAGCGTATGCTTACAGTTGTCCATTTCTTCTCAGTAAACAGCGCCAATTGTTCAGGTTGTCCTTCCAAGTTCCAGCATGGAACCAGTATGATACGGAACCAATATAGTGTGGAGCCACCTGTTAATGTACACTCTTCGTTGAAGGGAACCAATGTACATCGGGCAGGGACCTTAAATCGTAATCGTAAAATCCAAACTTCTAAAGCGTCACTTAAAAGACAAGCGCAGGGCACCAGCTTATTCACGAGCGCTTCGTCAAGTCAGAGGGGTTGTCCAAAGTATATTCAAAAGGAGGTCCAAGTCCGGTTTCCAAAGGGTCCAGATCGAGAGCAGGAGGCCGAGCACCTGCTAGGAAATAGAGCAGCGTGGCGCCCTTTAAAACGTCTTTAAAGAAAACCATAAAAATTACAACTGCAATTGTTCCTTCACAGAATTAAAAATTCCTTTTTCTAAGCGTAACACAAAACGTTAACAGGGACGTAACTAGCGTTGGGCTTGGGGGGGCTTAAGCCCCCCCCCAACGTTAACAGGGACGTAACTAGCGTTGGGCTTGGGGGCTTAAGCCCCCAAACGATGCCGAAGCCCCCCAAAATGACTCAAGCCTGGGCTCTACTATAGGCTCGGGCTACTGCACTCGCTATGTTCAGGGCTTAAAGCCCCCCCAAAACGAAAAGTCCTAGTTACGTCACTGAACGTTAAAAGTCTTAGTATTATGTTGCGCATATTAGTGGCCGTTTCTCTAAGTGTCCTTTAAACCGGGAACGAATGAGTTGATACCAGAGTTGATAAAATATGCCTGGTTAATAATTATAACGTAACTTGAATGAACTGGCAGACGACATGATTCCTCCTAGCGAATGAAAGTAAAGATTCTCTTCTGTGATTGGTGGCGCTTTCAAGAGAATCAAGACGTGTGATTGGTTGGGCTAAAAATAGCTCATAAACCAGGCGAAGATTTAGACGCAAGCAAGACCACTACTCGTACTCTGGCAGTGCCTGGATAAAGGAGGAGGGCGACAATAATGATCTTTTCATCACAGAGTGTCTACTACTATGCAAATAAGGATCTCACCCGATCAATTCTCGGAAAAAATGAGCAGGGTAGAGATCACACGGTCGCAATACGAAAACTTATGCATAACATTACATTGCATCAGAAACCGGTTTTCATTTGCTGCTACATGGTTTTGCAGAAGGGAACCAGTATACAAAGCGGACCAGTGTTCACTTGTTGAGGTCGAGCTTGTAGTATGGAACGAGCGCGATCATCAAGACGGAGGCCGTCATGAAGACGAGCACGATGCAGAAGAAGAGTCTATCGAGCACATGAGCAATTTCCTTCCACTCGTGAGTATGATCGCACCCACTCGCATTCGCCAGATGGCATGACAAATATTTCTCAAGGCAACCATTCTGTCTAAGCCCCGCCCCTCTACGTCCCACTAGCTCCACCTTCCTGCCAATCACAGGCAGCGACCGATTCGGGAGCTCCTCCTCCTGCGCCTTCTGTGCGCCGGCGAGCGCCGCCTTCAAAACAGGCGACCGGTTATTAAGCTCCGCCTTCTGGGCTGCTGCGGCGATTTGGCCAAGCCCCGCCTTCTTCTTAGCGAGTAGCTCCGGCTTCTGGGCGTTGGCATTCGGGCCAAGGCTGAGTAGCTCCGCCCTCTGAGTGAGTAGCTCCGCCTTCTGGGCGATCTGGCCGAGCCCGGCGTTGAGACTGATGATGCTCCCGTTGGGCGTTTCAAGCAGGAGGTTCTCTGCCATCGTCTTCGGCTTACGGGCGCTGACACAGAGCAGCCGTGCCAGGTAGCGGAGGACGACGATGCGCAGGAGGCGGGGTACGGGTCGTTCGGGGTCACGGTGGTGAAGGTTAAGGACGAGGACCGTCAGGCAGACGGAGACGGTTCCAAGTCCCATCGTCGACGTCAGGTAGACCACTGCGGGAAAGAAAAAAGACAAGTCACTTGAAGTCAGGGAGATAGTATTACGGAATCTTCCATGTCTCATACAATACAATGTAATACAGTACAATACAATACAATACAATGCAATACAATACCATACAATGTAATGCACTGAACTGCTGCAATGCAGTGCAATACAATGCAATGCAATTCATTGCCATGCAATTCAATACAATACAATACCACTGTATCAGAATCTTCCATGCCTTATGCAATGCAATACAATACAATACAATACGACTGTGTTAGATATTGCCCTCCTTCCTAAGTTCAGAACTGCACACAAGTAATACAACAGGGCATCGATGACGCTGAGCAACTGTGAGTCAAGGTCAAGGTCCTTACACAGGAGCTGCCTCAGGCTAGGCTCAAACTCCTACTCTGCGCATTACATGCCGAGCGCTCTAAAACAGTCGGCCGCCATGCCACAACGTGCTTTATTCCAACCTTCTCACTCAAGCTTACCCAAACAAACTCCACTCTAGACATGCTTACCCAACCCAAATCGGGGACGGACGGACGGACGGACGGAGGAAGAGGAAGAAGACTTATGTCAATCATAGCACAGGAAAACGCATCTCTTGACATTTTCAAATTGTTTTTAACCGTCTTAGGACGGGCAAGCATCTAGCATATAATTACAGTCAAATCAATAAATAAATTAATCGATCGATCGATGAATGAATGAATGAATGAATGAATGAATTAATTAATTAATTAATTAATTGACGAATGAATGAATCAATGAATCAATGAATCAATTAATTAATTGACGAAATGAATGAATAAAATGAATTAATTGATTAATGACGGAATGAGTGAGTGAGTGAGTGAGTGAGTGAGTGAGTGAGTGAATGAATGAATGAATGAATGAATGAATGAATGAATGAATGAATGAATGAATGAATGAATGAATTATTCAATCAATCGATCTGCGGAAATTTATGTAGCACGCCTTCGAGATCGCCACCAACAGACGCTGCCGACCCAGGCCGAGCAACTGATATAATAGAGAGGAGGGACCATCTTCAGAGGACATTCGTTGCAATATGAAGCTGCTTTTTTGGAACATGAATAACACCTAATAATAGAGTGAACAAAAAGCTTATTTATTTCTGTGGAAATCTACGATTTAAAGGTGTCTAATAAATACGCTAAAATACAAGCGCATGCAGATGAATTTAATCTAATATGATCTCTTACGTGGTATACAACATAGGTAGCCTATTATGTGGCTATTAGTCTGCTAGTGCATGTTTGGATAACGGATATTAAACATTTTGGGGGCAAATTGGGGGTATTGGTTTGGGTGAATTGACGAAATCTCGGCGGTATAGCTTAGCCCATAGATTACCACGGTTGCATGAGGCCGATATATTTTTTAAAGAAAAAAATACCCTTGTTTCTTTAAAATATTATTCGGACATAATATGATGCTGTGAGCTGCCCGTTCGTGGCGAAATAAAGTTTACAGATTTGGAGCGTTAGCGGCTGGGAAAATATCGATAAAGCGTCCCACCGCAGTCAGTTTCAAAACATTCAGGCTAACCAATTTCATCACGAGGCATAATAATCTACGTTTACTATTTTCAACAACTTACTGCCGCCAACGGCTGTTAACGTCGACCCTATTCCACAAGTGATGATAATATATTCACAGTCGTAGCAGTTAAACACGTTATTTTTGCTTAATATATAGCACTGGAAGAATGCGTGTTAAAGGTGTTTAAGTCGAGCACTGCATAGTCTATCCCATCCTCACTTACATTATATAATCGGTTCTAATTACAGTATTCTGTCTGATTCAGTTGTGCTCTTCTTGTCCTATATCCTATGATATTCTGCTTAAACCAGTCCCATCAAACTGACGCACCACAGTATGATTATATATAATTCATAGTATGAACGGATGATCACAAGTTATTACAGGAGTCGACTTTAACAGTATATGGCAGCCATGAAAGGCGTCCATCACGTCCTACTGCTCATTTTACCAACACCATCTGGCAAATAAAAGGCTGAGTCGACGACCTTTGGGAGGGTAGCGGGAAGGGATCCCGAGTCCATGCTGAGCTTCTGCTCTTCGTGCCAGAGTGTTACCATTATAACCTAAACCTCCGCCAATGTGCTTGAGTCAGCGCTAGTGACAGTTGGCCTTTGACAATAATAATAATGATTATTACAATAATGGGCCTCGATCTCTGTAATGTAGTTGAGAGGATTTGGTCGACCCTGATGGCTACTATGTAAATTGGCCTTCGGGCGATATCTTCATAACTTTGCCGTCAATGACATAGTCTGGCGGGCCCTTCAGAAAACTGATTTTCCTGTATGCTATGTGGTGAAGCTGATCACTGTAAAAATTCTATGCCCCAATGAGGTTTGAACTCACGACCCCTGGTTTACAAGACCAGTGCTCTGCCACTGAGCTATAGAGGCCCACGTTAAACCAACAGCTGAGCGACCTTTTCAATCGGCATCATACTAAAACTGCCAATGAGCAGCGAGAGCAAAATATTGGCTTTTGCTGAATGCCTTTTAAACTGGGTCGCATTGACGTCAATATCTGAGCGTTCAAGCGTTCCTCGTATACCTTCAGACGTTGATCAATGGCTATGCAAATAGGCTCCAGTAGTATTGCATTGTATAAAATACATTCGTATTGTATTGAATTAAATGCAGTTGTGTTATATTTAGGGCTGGCACTGATTAAACTAATTTTAATCGATTAATCTCCAAATTTAATCGAGATTAATCGATTAAATTCGATGAATTTTGTCCATATTAGCCTACATAAAGCGAACGATTAACACATTGACCGCCACCACATTTATTACCCACACGCCAAGCCATTATCATCATGTAGGCCTAGTGATCATCGTCTACTTCGTGATGAAGGGGCCACGTCCTTAGCAAATATCAAATGGGGAGGCATGGCAGGATTAGACCCCTGGAACCGCCACTGATCATCACCGCCACCACCATCAAAGCATCATTATCATCATCAGCATAAGCATCATCATCATCATCCAGCAGCAGCATCAGCAGCATCATCATCAACAGCAGCAGCAGCAGCAGCATCAGCAGCAGCAGCATCATCATCATCAGCAGCAGCATCAGCAGCAGCATCACTATCATCATCAGCATAAGCATCATCATCATCAGCAGCAGCATCATCATCATCAGCAGCAGCAGCAGCATAAGCATCATCATCATCAGCAGCAGCAGCAGCAGCAGCATCAGCAGCAGCATCAGCAGCAGCAGCAACATCATCATCATCATCAGCAGCAGCAGCAGCAGCATCATCATCATCATCAGCAACAGCAGCAGCATCATCATCAGCAGCATCACCGCCATTATCCCCCCTCCCCTCACCACCCCCCCGCATCCCCCCACCCCACCGTCCCCTCACCACCATTCCCCCCATCCCATCACCACAAACCGCATCGGGACCAATCCCCTAACTGAACGAAGTACCCCCAAAGAT
>JACEVL010002901.1:0-12500 GCA_020284085.1 Aporrectodea caliginosa
GTGAGTGGGTGTGTGAGTGAGTAAGGGAGGTAGGTGAGGTGTGTGTGTGTGTGTGTGGTGATGGTGTGTGAGTGAGTGAGTGAGTGTGTGTGTGTGTGTGAGAGAGTGAGTGTGTGAGCGAGGTGGGTGGGTGAGTGAGTGAGTGAGTTGAGTTGAGTGGAGTGAGTGAGTGGGTGGGGGAGTGAGTGAGTGTGGAGTGGGGTGTGTGAGTGAGGTGAGTGAGTGAGTGGTGAGTGAGGTGAGTGAGTGAGTGAGTGAGTGGGTGAGTGAGAGTGAGAGTGGTGGTGAGTGGGTGAGTGAGTGAGTGAGGTGAGTGATAGAGGCGAGTGAGTGGTGAGTGGAGTGAGTGAGAGTGAGTGAGTGGAGGTGGGTGGTGTGAGAGTGAGTGGGTGGTGGTGAGGTGAATGATTGAGTGAGTGAGTGAGTCAGTGATTTAGTGAGTCAGTGAGTCAGTGCGTGAGTGTCTGCCTGTCCGACTGACTGACTGGCTTGCTCAAACAATCAATCAGCCAGCCACGAGCCAATCAATCAATCAATTGGTCGCTGATTGATATTTATCCATTTATCGATCAACTGATTGACGAAATTTCATGCCACTTATTCCACTCTGTTCTCTGTTAGTTAGATCTTCACCATTATATGTCTGGCTTTGTCTCTTCTCCTCTGTGTTTGTGTATGTGCCTCTCTGTCTCTGCCTCCCCCACTCCGCCATCCTGCCTTTCAGACCATTTATGCACCGCCTCTTTCATAGATAGTATTTTAGGCTACTGGCCAATTCGTATAGCACCTCCAGAGAACAAAATAATACCCAGAGCTTAGTTTCAAGTTTTCCTAGGACAAATTGAAGGTGTGAAGCCAAATAATTAATTAGACATTTTTTCAGAGATAAAATTTGTTTAAAAAATTGCTTACCAATAGTCACTGGAACGGAGGCAGCTCTGCGACGATGCTCGGAGAATAACTAAAGAAAGAGAACAGAAAGTCATGAGTGACCTACATATGACCAATGAGAAAGCGCAAAACCTTAAGGGGGCCCAGATATAACCGTTGCCATTTAGCCTAAATATTACCAATAACAATTCGAAACAGCTTAAAGTGGCCTAGATATAACCAATAACACATCGAAGCAACTTAAAGTGGTCTACTTTGAACCAGTTATAATTTGAAGCAGCTGTAAAACTTATTTATTTATTTATAGACGATCCAGTTAGGCTATTCTGATTCATTTTGTCCTGGAATATGTTGTTTCAGTTTTCGGTTCGATAACTTAATTTAAGAAGACTTTTCTGCAGTCTTACTTTTCCAAAGGAAAGTATTATGAGAAGTGTGTTTAAAGATATACAGCGTGAAATACGATTCGGTTGCTCTTGTGCTTTGGCCATGATATGTAGCACTGGAGCTATCGCGTTTGTCATTAGTCACATCTACAGCTATAGGTCACTTAACTTCCATTGTTTCTCCTGGTCACTGGCTACACTTAGGCCACTTTAGTCAATATCGATTTATTATTGGTTATATCTAAGCCTTTTTCAGCCGTTTCGAATGTTATTGGATATACCTAGTTCACTTTCGGCCGTTTTGGTTGAATCTAGGTCACTTTCAATTGTTTCAGTTAGTCATAGGCTACATGTAGAACTCGTAATGATTTTGTGATTGGATATAGGACGCATTTTGGTCTCTCTCTCTCTAAACAACCGTAGGTGCCCAATGATTTCTACAGTCTGCTGATTGAGTTAATTTTAGAGGCATAAATCTGTGGAGTTGTGTATTTAATTTAGCCAATAGCCAATGACATCCGAAATGCATTAAAACGAACGCAAGCTAAATCCTTAGAGAGCCTTGTGTGATAAGCCTAGCCAAGCCAAGTCGAATAAAACCAGACTGAGAAACACAGACAAACAAGCCGACACATACACAACTTAGCCGTATACATGCATTGACTCCACCCACACTACCAGTTCCGTCTATAACAGCTGGCGTGTTTTCCAGGTTCACACATACCAACGAACATGCAACTACAGAACTCGGCTAAACATAGTTCGTCTGAGAAGAGTTTGCGGGGAACGAACAGTGAGCAGGTCCGCCATCACCGTCCAATGCACAGCCAACGGGGATTCTCCAGCGCTATCGTCAATAGGTGGAGGAAACAGATTCAGAGAGAAACAGAAACACAAAACAGACACGATACACAGAGACAGAAACAGAGACAGAGCGACATGCAGAGACAGACACAGAGATGCAGAGATACAACCAGAGAGAGACAGAAGGATAGAGAAAGACAAGGAGACAGAGACACGGACACATAAGCATACACATCGCCAGAGATATAGACAGAAAGACGGACAGAGACACAGAAAGATAGAAAAAGAGACAGAGGCAGAGACAGAGGCAGGGACAGAGTCTGTCTCTGTTAGAGACAGTCTGTCAGAGACAGACAGACAGAGACAGAGACTGACAGAGTGAGCGAGGTAAAGATTGGAGTCGATGAGAATTTTATCTAGACATATGGCCGATGCTAACGAAAAGACACGATTGGAATGCAATGAGATGAAAGATACATTGCTGAAGCTCTGAGAAGTCAAGGAATCTACTCTAAGCACCTGCTGCTGCTGCGTTTGACCACAGTTAGCACTGACTACCAATGGTGGTGATAGGAGCAACACGTAGATATGTATGTATGTATGTATGTATGAATGTATGAATGCATGTCTGTATACGTATGCATGTTGTATGTAGCCTATGTATGTATATGTTTAGACACCTAATATAGCGCCCTGTGCGCATACCTTACTTCATTCCACTGCCTTCGCAGCCTTCGCCAGAGTAAATTATTCAATAAGAACCAAACTAACCAAAGAAAGCCACAAGCGGCGATCTCCAGCACATACATATACATTATACAGCTAAGCTAACGTCTTGGAGCTCTATCAACAGATATGCTCCATTCCTAATCCCTTTGGCCTTCCGACTGATGGAATACATTCAATGTACTCATTATAGCCGAGTTGGTTGGGTGCTGCAAGTGGAGCAAAAAATTCCAAAAACAAATTCTACCCAGAAACATATTGGAACAGGTGCCCCTATGGCGCAATCCGTTATCGCGAGTACTTATAAACAATAACTCTGAAGGACATGGCGTGCTTATTGGAAATGCGAAGGTTGTGAGTTCGATCCTCACCCGGGGCAGCTGGTGTTTGCACCGCTGCTCTGTTCTGTGTCTTTCTATGTATGTCCCTATGTCTTTGTCCGTCTGTCAGCACTTCCTCATTTATTATTTGTCTGTCACAGATACGACGAGTATGTCTACTACAAAAGCGCTTTATAAATCTCGAATTGTATTAAACTGATACAAGTCAATGCGCTGATTACCGTTGCATTATCGCAATCTAATAGCCAACCAATTCACTAGCATTGAGCACAATCCAAATTATTAATTTAGGTTACTATCGATGTAAAAGATTCATTTTGTCAGAAGTGGGATTTGAACCCACGCCCAGAGAACTGGACTGCGACCTGAACGCAGCGCCTTAGACCGCTCGGCCATCCTGACTCACGTATAACGCAGCTTACAATTTACAATTAATACTTTGATGCTAATATCTTTATTTAATTCATTTCAAATCAACAGTTGCTCATTCTGTTGCTCTTTGTTGTAGATATTTTCTATAGTTAGCACAATAAAAATTATCTGCTAGTCATCGGCTTCGATCTAAAGCAGATAGAATTGTCTCTGACCCAAGCTACTACTTAGTTATAGACTAGAGTTGTATTTAGATGAATTTACGATTTTAACGACGTGATTTACAAGTGACTTGAGGGACAGGGACAGCAGAAAAATACGGGAACTTTATGCAGGATTAATAAAAAATTAAGGTCTCCCAGTCGGGGAATTGAACCCCGGTCTCCCGCGTGACAGGCGGGGATACTTACCACTATACTAACTAGGATCCACGGTGGCTGCAGCTTAAGCATTCTATGTAAATAGCACAATTTCAGCGTAATACAGTTTGATTCGAAACAAGATTTGTTATAAATAAATGATTCAATAATAATAATAATAATCTTCGTTTAATTTCAAACTGACACAACGCAGAATGATTACAGTGTACAATTATGCAATTCTTAACTAGTTAACTACTAACAGAACAGACAGCCTGCAATACAACGGCGCTAATAGCAGCCTACAAAGCATATCCGCCCTACCGGGGCTCGAACTCACTACCTCTCGCACTCTTCGCCAGCTGTTATCCAACGCGCCACCGGGCCCCCCCATTCAGTATGGTTATTAATAGCAAGCAAGAAATTGAGGGATTTTTATGAATCAACCGTATAGGCCTACATCGTACGTTTTTCAACCCTAGATAGTCATCTCCTAAACCTCTTTGGTTTCAAGCTGCAAATAGCTGCAAATATCGGCAAATAGCTGCAAATATCTGCATTACAAAATTATATCTGAGAATTGAAATAGCTCCCTTTTTGGAAGCGCTAAAACAGATCAATAAATTTATATAGCATTAATTAAAAACCTTGGTCTCCCAGTCGGGGAATTGAACCCCGGTCTCCCGCGTGACAGGCGGGGATACTTGCCACTATACTAACTAGGATCCACGCCGAGTTCAGCTGAAGTATTCTATGTAGGCTATTAGGATAATGGTAGCACTCTGGCCCGTAGACTACGGCGTAGAGGCAACGGACCCGGAATCGCTTCTCGGTACCCTCCCAAAGGTCGACTCAGTCTTTTCATTCGCTAGGTGGCGTTGAACAAATGACTGGTAGGACGTGATGGGTGCTATGCATGGCTGCCAAACAGTTAAATTCGACTCCTGTAATAACTTGTGATCATCCGTTCATAGCCTACTATGATTTGTAATCATCCTGCGTACTTGTCCGTTTGAAACATTAAACGAAGATTAATTTTTTTTTAATTTTAAAGCATTATTAAACTAACGATAGGGCTAAAGTCGTTCAGTAAAGGCAGACTACGTCTATATTTTATTTAGAAAGGAAGTGTTATCATGGTCGATTAATTGTGGAGGCTAAAACGATATTTTACCTTTTTTTACCTTATATTACGGTCAACGAAAGCGGACCATCATGCAAGTAATCAGCAGTATGCTAAGTCAAGATATCGATCATTCACTGTTCCACCAAGTCATTGGCTAGTTCTGGGTCATGGATACTAGAGGTCTGCGGGTAGAGCATTTTTGCTACCCGACCCGTACCCGTAACACAGGACTGCTACCCGTACCCGTACCCGACCCGTACTCGAAATTACTACCCAACCCGACCCGTACCCGCGGGTATACCCGTACCCGTACTGTACCCGCCACGTAATTAATAGGACTTCCCATAATTCCAGTCCCTACCAGTCCAAATGGTCTTACAAAGCATGTAGTAGTAATAACAATAGTCTTACGATCATGGTGATGGTCACAGTAATAGTAATAGTAATAGTAGTAGTAGTAGTAGTAGTAGTAGTAGTAGTAGTAGTAGTAGTAGTAGTAGTAGTAGTAGTAGTAGTAGTAGTAGTAGTAGTAGTAGTAGTAGTAGTAGTAGTAGTAGTAGTAGTAATAATAATAATAATAATAATAATAATAATAATAATAATAATAATAATAATAATAACTTGTTTCGGGGGACCCGCAGGAGACAGCACGCCTCTTTCAGCGTCTTTCAATTCAATTCAGCGTTTCGTTGCACGTTTACACATTTGACCGGTGAAGATGACCTTTAACTCCAGAACGACAAAACACTTCCGATAGTTTCTTAGAGCCTGAAGGATTACACTTACCTATGGCGATTAAAAAATATTTAAAAAAATAACTTTTATTCAGACAGCCATAACACGGGAGTTTGGAACAAAATAGGGCCTACCGCTATTTGAATAGTTTATTTCTCAGAGGGAAAGGGGTGCTAGACTTGGTGTTTCAACTATTCCTATAGCCTCAACTACTGTAACTGCATCAACCTGTTTTAAAGAAAACACGGCTGCTGAACTGCCAGGGTCGACGTCAGCGACCTCTGACCCCGATTGTCGGGCCTCCAACTCGGATGAGATGAGATGATATGTAAAACACTACGATTGGATCGTGCTAATTGAAACAAGCCATTTAGTAACTTGAAATTGAGCATCTATAAATGAATGTCAAGCTCACTAAGGCGCAAGGACATAGGTCAAAACAAGGATATGGTACTTAGACTGGATATCGCCATTATGATAAGTCTTTGATGGTGCAAGACTCACAATTACATGTAACGCCAAAACTTCAGTTCGGTACGGGTAAAACCGGGTATACCCGTACCCGTAATGCTCCTACCCGTACCCGACCCGACCCGTAAAATGTCTACCCGACCCGTACCCGACCCGCGGGTACGGGTCGGGTACGGGTAAACCCGCGGGTACGGGTATACCCGCAGACCCTAATGGATACACAAACACCACACAGCATAGCTAGTGTCAATGCTTGAGTAATATAGATATAATTATGTTAAAATGTCGGCTGCCCCGGGTGAGGATCGAACTCACAACCTCCGCATCTCTCATAAGCACGCCACGTCCTCTCGGACTTACTGTCATTATAAGTACGGCGCGCTAACCGATTGCGCCACCGGGGCACCTGTCGCCAACCGTTTATATAGAAGCTACAAACGAAGGCTGAGTTTACGTTCATGCTTGCAAGCACAGCTGTAGACAGTGTGAGTCACCTGTGGCACCTATTGCTATGCGTTTAGATGTCAATATTAAAAAGCGTGTTATGAATGCTCTTTGGCAAATAAACATACAAGTAGGCTAGGCCTAGTTGTTGTCTATGCGTGAGAGTGCATGCATTTAAGAACCGAAGCCTCTTTGTAGGCGTATTCCCTACTATACAATGCAATACAGTACAGCTGTACTCAATATGGCCCTTCTGCCTTTTTTTAGAAGTCAGAATTGCACACACAACCATGATACGACAGAACATAGATAAAGCCGAAAAAATTGTACAGTACAATACAATACAACTGTATTATGATATTGCCCTCCTTCCAAAGCTCAGAAGGGCACACGAAAGTATATTTAAACATCGGCGATGCAGAGCGATTGTACACCTACACAGTTACTGTCTGGGGCGAGGATCGAACCGCGTTTCAGGTCGAGCGCTCTAACCAATCGGCCACCGTGAGTAAAGGACTTATTCTAAGTCCCTACACTGCAACCGTCTCATGGTAGGGGAGGCTCGAAATATATAGCAGCAGCAGCAGTAGCAGCTTCAGTTAAACGACACTGTGTGATTGCAATGATCACGAGCGTCGCCCTCCTCCTTCATCTAGGCTTGGGAGTTGGGACTGCCTTGCACTAAGACACAGACATGCGGTGGCGGATTTGAGGCCTACTCCCTTTACTAAAAAAACCGACGAAGTGCCTGTTAATAAGCTGGTCTTCGTAACGCAGTTTTTGTGCGGCGCCGGGAACTTCCAATATTTATACAGCACTACGTTGAATGGAAGAGCAGAGAACCTTCGTGATTGTTCGCTAGATGACGTTCGCGAACCGCTTGGCTATAAGTGGAGATAGCTGCGGAGGAATAGAGGGCACCTTAGATCTCCTGAATGCTGCTCAGCCACAAAGGCAAGTCAGGCGGTTGCACAACTGCGGCTGCGGTTACGGAGAGCAGTGGTCTGACGTCATAGCCACCTTTTTAGTTGGCATGGCAACTGTCTGAACGGGCGAACGACGTCAGCCGATTGTTAAGATAAAGTTATCGAGAGAATAGAAAGTGAGGATAATAATTGTTGAAAGCCGAGATCCAGTTTATTTAAGGCTAGAAAAAGGATTTTGTAACACTCATAATTAGACCAATCACACTTTATTATGCGACATACCTAATACAGATTAACATACAACCATATACGCCTTCTTATCCCTGAATGCCGCAAATTAAACTGAGTAATAATTTTAGCGTGCACAACAGCTGTCTCTACGAATATGTAGCTCAACTATTGATGGGCCGGCCATTGTTCGGACCAGCCAGTGAACCCCTATATGCTACTTTCCACTCACGACTGAAAACCGAACTCTTCAAGCTATCCTATACATCCTGATTCTATTCCTGTGCCACCGTAGTGACCGTACGACCATGTGCACCATCATCACCAATTACCACCGTAGCACCATGCTGTCTCCTCGGCTTGACCTCCCCGGATTCTGACCTGGCACCGGAACGGGCAAAGCAGTCTGGATACTGCGGACTTGATTTCACGCAGCGCTCGTGAATAAGTTTGCGCCCTGCGCTTGGCTTTCGAGTGACGCTTTAGAAGTTTGAAGCTTACGATTACAAAATTAATACGAATGGCTGTTCTGAACAATATTGGCCATTTACATTTACATTACAGTAGGCACACCTCATGCTTCATAAGTCACCTTTGAACAAGCTAGTTCCAGAGATCAAGATTACATTACGCTATTCATTCAGTGACTTCAAGAATTTATATATATCGCCTCTTCAAGAATCCTACTCAGAGGCGGCCAAAGGTACGTTAGACCTGCTTTGCATTACATTGAAAGAGGAGACTGTGAAATTACTCTGGAGGTTACACTACAGGATGAACGACGTCCTAGGGTGTGTACTTACTGCGCGTCCTCTGGCCATTGTGTCTTCTCTTTCTGGTTTCCGGTTGAATTGGTTGAGCGTCTGTCTGTCTCGCCTTCTGTGCACAGAGAAGACACTCAAACTTAGTCTGGGTTCAACAGCATAAAGTAGGGTAAGGTCAGGTAAAATCTAAGGTAAGAAAAGGCTAGGCAAGGAAAGGTAAGATAAGGAAAGGAAAGGGGTATAAGGAAAGGTAAGGATTGAAAGGTAATGCAAAAGTAAGGTTAGGTAAGTAAAGCTAACGAAAGGTATAAATATCTAAGGTAAGGTCAGGAAATGTAAGCTATTATAAGACAAATGAAGCTAAAGGTCAAGCGCACTCGTTTGGTACCGTTTACCGGCATTTTGCTGAGAAAAAAACAATAGGTCCTGCAAGGTCCATGTCTAGGACTTTGCGATTCGTCTATCAAGAGTCTCAGGAAATTAAGAGCGCCATTTCTACGTTTCGCCTGGGATTTGGGTGCTAAGTTAACAGCTAAGGGTAAGGCTATATGTTTGTCTATATTTCTAACCGTATGGTCTCGACTGTGTTCGTTTCTCAATTAATTAATCCAGAGAGACCCTGAACCACTGCTGCCCGTTTGAATAGGAGCCAAACAATGCACTACACGAAGGCTTTGAAGGAAAGAAAAACCAAAGAATAGTAAGGCTGCGTTGGGTGGACAATATAAATGTTTGTCTCTATGCCTGCTTGACTTTTGGATCTTGACCTGGAACCGGTTTCATTCTGCTAGCAAGGTGCTGTTGATAGCAATAGCAATTGTTTTGTACAAGTTTGCTAAACTTAGTAGCACTTTGCTGAATCACGTCGCTATAGTAAGTTGTACAAGTGGCACTCACTACAGAGGCAATCAATCCAGAAGCACTTATGTAAGCTATAGCTATCAACAACACTTTGCTAGTAGCAGTATCGATTACACTTCGACCTTCCTAAGTACCTTCCTTGCTAATGGCATTCACTACTGCTATCAGCAGCACAATGCTAGTAGCAGTATCAGTAAATCTTTGAACGATACTCCCTTGTTAATGGATATCCACTCCTGCTATCAAAAGTCCATTGCTAGTAGCAGTATCAATAACGCTTGAAAATGTGCTTCCTCGCTAACGTCATTCACCACTGCTATCAAAAGTCCATTGCTAGTAGCAGTATATATATCAATAACGCTTCGAAGTGTGCATCCTTGCTAATGTCATTCACTACTGCTATCAAAAGTCCATTGCTATAGTAGCAGTATCAATAACGTTTCGAAAGGTGCTTCCCTGCTAATGGAAATCACTACTGCTATCAACAGCACTTTGCCATATGGCATAGCAATGTTTACAGTAGTTAGTAGTACCTTGTCCGTGACCGCCAGAACGCGCACTATTCCAGTTGATGAGGCAATTCCTTGGTTTTGTAAAGATGCAGATCACGCATCACTGAATTGCTCGCATCACTGCACTGCTTCCATTCGTTAGCATTCCTACCCCGGTTGCAGAAGCTGCCCCTTGTTGCATGCAGTGCAAGCCGATAAATCATGGCTCTATCTTGTATTATCGCCCACGCGACCTCAACGCTGCTAGGAGAGCAAGGCCTTATCGAGAATCCGAGGCATTCCAGGCATCCTCTCAGCTGGTGGAGCAGAGCAGTGGAGGAGGATGAGTAGGAGGAGGAAATGGAGCGGGAGTGGAAGGAGGGTGTAGATGAACGGGTGGAAAACAACAACACGCGTGACCTACCTTTTGCCACTCGAGTTCTGTGCGCCACCGTCTAAGGCGCCCGACGGCCGAGCAAATGCCTTTCGAAAGAATAGCTAGACAGTGGCGCACACGCCAAGCAACAATGTGTGTAATCTTCATTGAAATCGTGCAATAGGAGAAGCAGGAGGCGGAGGAGGAGGAGGAGGAGGAGGAGGAGGAGGAGGGAGGAGGAGGAGGAGGAAGAGAGAGAGGAGGAGAAGAAGAAGAAGAAAAATGAAGAAGAGCAAAGTGTTAACGACTTCATTTTCTCTACCACGGCGTATACGAGGGTTGGGTGACTAACTGGCTACTATCAACCCTTTTCCTCGCTGTCTGAACTTCCCAATGACAGCTTAGGGTTTGTGTACTCATTGTAGCTGAGTTGACACGAATACACGAATAGAATAATTCAAACTTTCTTAAACTTGTTAGTTTCTTCAGTGTGACTACGATATATGTCTAGGCAATGGTCTGGTCTATTCAGACATTGACTGCTGTATCTTGTAGGGCATACAGTCATGGAGGAGACACTGCCGTGAAGAACTCTCCCTATGTATGTGTCCTTCCACTTCGTTACAAACAAGCAACATCTAAAAGCAATATTAATTATGTCGAAAATAATTGTTTACACATAAATTACAGCCACATTAGATTTCAAAGTGTCTGAGCTAGACAAACAGCCAACTGAGCCATCAGACAATTTATATCCATGTATATATATAAATTATTTACATTCATATTTTGGCCAATATATTTGACTAAATGTTGCAATCCATTGTAATTAAAGCCATTTCACGGAAGACCGTGCACCGTGCTATTATAGGCCTATACATAGACGTATAATCAATGCATATCGTAATACATACATACACATACACACATACACATGTATGTATGTATGTATGTATGTATGAGAAACTTGTTATAGCGCCTCTTCAAGATTTCTACTCAGAGGCGCTCCCTTACTACAGCGCGGACACTGAATCGGAGTTTCACGCCAAAGCGCATGAGCAATTGCGAGTGAAGGACTTGCCCAGGGTCACTACGCGGCGGCTTTGAGGTGGATTCGAACCCGCAACCCTCCGGCTACAAGGCACCGAACCTACCCCCACATTACCGCGCCCCGTAATACATATTAACACTGCATGTATATATGTTTCACGGTGATTTCCGTTAAAGGGCGTTGGTTGTAGTATACTGGTGGCAACATGCCAGATGTATTGGCCAACACACGAATATAGACGATTCTATATAAATATATTATACCTAGACATATATTTATATGTATACATATATATTCATTCATCAACGTCGTATATAAATATCGTCCATATATATCACGGTGGTTGTGGTCTTCCCTTATAGGCTAAATGGTTTCAGTTGTATTGTATTACAACATTAGGCCAAGAACTGTTAACACCGGGAAAAATGTTTAACTGCTCCGTTCAGGGCGTCTGTGGTGTTGGCTGGATCTGTGCTCAACAACTTCTGTACTTCTCAGATGTCGCTTCGATGTTTTTTAGTGTCTGTCTCCCTACCCCTCTCTCCATCCTTTCTTCCCCTCCATCCATCCATCCATCCATCCATCCATGCATCCATGCATCCATGCATCCATGCATCCATGCATCCATGCATCCATGCATCCATGCATCCATGCATCCATCCATGCATCCATGCATCCATGCATCCATGCATCCATGCATCCATGCATCCATGCATCCATGCATCCATGCATCCATCCATCCATGCATCCATGCATCCATGCATCCATGCATCCTTATGCATCCATGCATCCATGCATCCATGCATCCATGCATCCATGCATGCATGCATGCATGCATGCATGCATCCATGCATCCATCCATCCATCCATCCATCCATCCATCTTATCTATCTATCTATCTATCTATCTATCATCATTCATCCATCCATCTATCCATCTATCCATGATTCATATGCATGCATGCATGCATGCATCCATTCATCCATCCATCCATTCATCTATCCATCCATCCATCATGCATCCATGCATCCATGCATCCATGCATCCATGCATCCATGCATCCATGTATGCATGCATGCATGCATCCATGTCCATCCATCTAAGAACATCCATCCATCCATCCATCCATGCATCCATGCATCCATGCA
>JACEVL010002902.1:0-15928 GCA_020284085.1 Aporrectodea caliginosa
CCTGATGGACAATATAATGGAGGATCTGAGGGCACAAAACATGGATATGAGGGAAGCCATGGATAAAATCAGAGACAGAACGATTTGGAGATGTCATCAGTGGCGTACGGAGCTTAAATGCCGCCCGGGGCGACGGCCCAAAATAAATAAAAATTTTTGAAATTTCCGCAAAATTTTCTTTATGATCACTTTTTTTGCTTTCCGCTCATCTAATATACTATAATTGTCAGAAACCGCCCTGTCTTGCGCCCGTGAGCCGCCCCCGGGCGCCCCCTCATTACCCCACTGTATGCTATTTTTTGCATTATTTTTCTTCCTTTCCTTCCTTCTTTGTCTACTTTTATTACTTTCTCTTATACTTTTCAATTTTTTTCATTCACTCCTTTTATTTTTCTTCAACCCTATTTTGCCGCTCCTGCCCAAGTGCCGCCCGGGGCGACTCGCGCCCCCTGCCCCCCTACGGTACGCCACTGGATGTCATATGTTAAGGACTCATCGTTGGCGCACGTCTGACGGAGAGAGAGAGAAGAAGAAGATATTTTCTGTATTACATGTGTCATAGCCCGTGTAATGACATAACTGTTAAATCTTTTTGAAATTGCTTATCCACCATATATAGGCTCTCTCTTGGCGGACTCATCTTCTAATTTTTGACTTGATTAGTCTGGCTTCGGTGCGCCATAGATTTATGCTTGCGTATTATGGCTCTATTGAAATTGCTAATTAATGATAATCATCCTTAAACTGTCGAGTTTTTACATTAAGCCTAACTTTTTAGCATTGCTTACAGATACAGCCGAGGGTGTCACGGGTATATAGAGTAAGCGACTTCATTTAGCCTATATAAATAATATGCGGGAACAGGTGGCCATGGTTGTCTCCTCAGTCCTCTCTGCCAGATTCACTGCCTTCAACAGTGACTAGCAGATGAATTGATTTTATAGATGAATTCGCTATGGCAAACCAGTGGAACAAATTTTTTTCGCTTAGCGGCGTTTATATAGTTTGGTTGTATCGTTTACTTCACAGATACTTTGCAGCAAACAAGAGGGCTCGGTTTTCTCCAAAAGATTACAGCTGTTGATGTACCCGACGAGAATAGATACCGAGTCACAGGTTTGGCCATTCTAGACAATGAATTGTTCGTTGCGACCACTTCAAACGTATTGGAAGTAAATGATCTGAGAACGCTGAAATTTAAACGACGATGGCGCGCGGAGGACATGGAAACAATTAAGGACATGAAAGCTAGTGTGCGTAATAAATACTTGTATCTATTGTGTAGCTGCAAATCAGTGTATGGCTACAATGTAGTCTGTATGCTCAGAATTAGTGTCAAAGGAAAGGTCAATAAGAAATGGGAACTTGGTTCTGTATATATAGAATATGCTCAAATCTCTGTTACTGACGAATCAAACGTCTTACTTACCGATGGGTATGGGAGTAAACTAATAGAATACAGTCCCCATGGAAAACTGATACTTACGATTTCTCTAAAGTGGGAGTCTGGACTGAAAAATGTAACTCATGCGATAAAACTGACATCAAATCATTTTTTGGTATGCCATGGCAAAGGTGACGATTCACTGCATAGAGTTTGCATGGTAAATATCGATGGAAGTGTTCTTAAATACTTTGGAGAAGTAGGCAAACGTGATAAACTGTATAACCCGGTTTACTTGGAGATGGCTGCAAATGGCAAAATTCTTGTTGCTGATAATTTGAACCAACGTCTGTTGCTCTTAAGTTCTAGTCTGGAATTCATTCAAGAATTGAGCCCACGTAAGTCAAAATATCCTCTAGGTCAAGGCATGATTGAAAGTAGACCGCAGAAGCTGATACTGGACGAAGCAAATAGCAGACTGTTTGTGGCTGAAAACATTTGGAAAGTCCACCCCCAGGGAGAGTATAAAGAGCAGTCTGGCGATCAACTGTCAGCGTTTACTTTCTCCATGCAATAAAAACAGCAGAAATAAAATTGATAAATGTTTATAATGGCGATCTTTGCTCTTCTATAGGCTACACAATCCGCTATAAATCTGTCGCCAAATACCATACTACAGGTACTGAAAGAATAAACGAATGAAACGTTTATTGACACACATCAGCACCCGCATATAAGAAGTATAACAGATAGGCTACACTCTAACTGTAACTTTAGCACAGGATTGATGCAGGTCATTGAGTCAGCCGAAAATCATCAATATTGATGGCGTATATCGAAATAGGTTTAATCGATTTAATAATTTCTATATACATTGACACATTTACCCATAACTTGGCCATGATTAGATCTATTTAGATTTTTCTAAAGTTCAACTTCTTTATTAGGCCTATCAACAGAGAGTGAAACTACCTATAGCATGTTGATTCGTTCATTTGAATTAAGTTGCATTTAAAATTACATGTTTAGCATCTTATAACTTGTACTATCATGAATGTGTAGGCCTATTCAGACTATACTGTTTAAGTTTTCGAAAAGCTTTCTGTATTATGGCGATGATAATGCGTAAATAAATTTATTTACAGGTGTAGACTTTAAAGGAAATGTTCGTTTGTCACAGATGTGCAAAACCTAAGGAACTGTTCAGCGAGAAATCAAGATTAGCCTAATACATTAGGCCTACAGGAACCTTTTTTCTAAGCCTGGCTCAAACTGGCATTTTATGTGCAGTACTACGTGTTAAATGTTTCAGTTTTGTGTTTTAATCCTCTATTAACAAGATTTGAAGATCCGCATTGAAGTAAACTACTTTTTTTATCGGGTTCAGTATCCGTCGACGCAGAAATTCATTCCATAAGCGGAGTTATTTTGTCTTTGAATGGTTCTGCATGGTAGGCCTAATGTAATTATATCACTGGAAAATATTTATAGACGTTGCCAATTTTTTAGCGCGTGATCTAGACAACCTTAGTTAGAGGCATTGAGTGTTAGTTTGTTCTGTCTATGTGTTATAACGATGATTAAATCTTCCTGTTGTTCAAATTCTCTAGCCTACGTTCTTTTGCTTTTATAGCAGTCACCAACTGGCAATAATATGTTCAATTTGTAAGAGTAGGCTAGCTGGAAATTAACCCTCGGGCTACCAAGCTTTTTTGTGACGTTGGCTACCAAGGGGGGGGTGGTTACCACCACCCCTGGATTTCGGGTTTGGTTTCACATATCATTTCTTGTAATACACCATTGGATTCAGCATTCAATTCTGTACAGAATGGTATAATTAGTTGTACATTATGTGAATGCACCTCGAAATTACATCATTTTTAACAAAGGAACCGATAATTAGCGATATTTTATATTATTGCGTACATATTGTACTTTTTGGATAAACAAATGCTACTGCTACTATTCCTTTATTTCACAAACTCGTTGACACAAACGCAACAAGATTACAAAAATGAACAATTTAGATATCGAAACAAAAAATAGTCAAATAGAAAAGAAGGTTAGTAATGTATTAATGACTGAAACCTATTACTAAAGAAAATAATTGTTTAGCCTAATACACCATATTAATGTACTCTAGGCATGAAATTTTGATCATCCTTTGCCGGCAAAGTGAAATCATGAGGCCGGGGTCGCAGATTATAATGACGAGTAATTATTGGTGGAAACAGTGAACGTAACACATGGAAATCGTTCCTTATCACTGCCTTAAGAAGACTGGCGTCAGCATCGCACATCATCTGATCAATATCCGATGAGTTAGGAGGAAGATATCCAGCATGTTTGATTCGCTGCAGAAATATACGATTATGTGTGTTTTGAAACTGATCTGTGTATCCAAGATACACAAATACATACCTACACATGTTTATATACGTATAAATATGCATCCATACATATATATGTACATGTATGCATGCATACATGTACATGTTCAGAGGTCCTGAGTGGCCGAGTGGGCTGGTGTCCGCTCGCCGCGCCGGCGGCCCGGGTTCGATCCCCGGTCGGTCGGTTTATCAGAGATTAATTTCTCGGACCTTTACTGCGGGTGGCTCGGTCGCAATATAAACGTGGAGTACAATACAACACACAATACAATACAATACAATACAAACACACAACCTGACGGCTGGCGCCTCCGGGCTGCTCATTGTCCTACATGAGGGCTGGGCGCCTGTTGATGGCTGCCGCTAGGCCTACTGGTTGAGCGTTCTAGAAGTAGCTTGCTACCAACAACGCTATATAAGTCGTCGTAAATACAATACAATACAATGCTGCATTCAGCCATTTTCACACCGATTACGCGTATTATTATTTATTTTGATCACTTCCGGTTTTCAAAAGACACACATGTAAGTATGCAAATGCAGCCCTACATTCCCTCTAAAGAATGGTATATTTGTTTCTCTTCCAGGAAGATAAATGAATACGCTACAGACAAAAACTAAGGGGGGAGTCCTTCCATTAGTAGTAGTAGTAGTAGTAGTAGTAGTAGTAGTAGTAGTAGTAGTAGTAGTAGTAGTAGTAGTAGTAGTAGTAGTAGTAGTAGTAGTAGTAGTAGTAGTAGTAGTAGTAGTAGTAGTAGTAGTAGTAGTAGTAGTAGTAGTAGTAGTAGTAGTAGTAGTATTACGGGTATTATTATTTATTTTGATCACTTCCGGTTTTCAAAATACAAACATTTATGTATGCAAATGAAGTCCTACATTCCCTCTAAAGAATGGTGTATTTGTTTCTCTTATAGGAAGAATAGTCAATAAGCTACAGTCGAAAAACTAGGGGGTGGTATCCACCCACCCCCCTGGTGCCTCTGGTATATCGGGTATAACTTTTGAATGGCGTGGGCTACCACCATGCTGTTTACCTCAAAATGTGCGCCAATGAATCTGCTACAGCTACCTAAATTGCAAAAATTATATTCTATATGAAAAAAGTTTTATGCATAAAAACGTAGCGGGGGTGGCAACCACCACCCCCCTTGGTAGCCCGAGGGTTAAGATAAGGCCGTTTTAGGCAATACAAATCAGTGTCGCTCTGTACATTAGCCTCGACGACGTTAAATTTCGTTAAGAACAGAACGTTCGTATTTTGCAAACGAAACCTAGACATCTAGCGAAATCTTCTATGGCGCATATCGCGCCCAGCTACATGTAGAGTTGAAGGATGAAAATTCCTTGAGCTAAACCTGTAATGCAGCCACGAGTGATGTGAAAATGTTACCATCAACAGAGAGGGTGAGTGGCCTGTCTTTATCTATCTTACCTCCTGATCTTCTCATTGAAAGTGTACAGCAGTGGTCACCAACCCGCGGCTCGCGAGCCGCATGCGGCTCTCGAAAAGTTCTGTGGCGGCTCTCCAGAGCTCTCCAGAAAATGACATTTTCTATTTGACTAAACAAGTTACTCTAAAAAACTGAATATTTGTTGCATGCTGGCTTGTAAAATTGCTTCATTTTTGGATCAACGTATATAATATTATGTGAACAAACTTTTCAGTAATGAACATTCTGAAATCAAGTTATGCTGTGATCTCATCTGGGGCACTGCTGTTTCAGTCCTCTCTCTTAAGACTTTTCATTTTCGAGAGGTTCTTCGCACTGGAAGCACCTCTGATTAGGTTGTACTGTGAGAGGCGCTTTATAAGTCCGTAAATAGAATAGAATAGAACAGGATCACAACCAAGAATCACCTGGGTCAACTAAGAACTTCTATCTCTAGCTAAATGGACCATGATATATGCATCTTTAGTTTGCAACAGGTAGCGAACCAGGTTTCTCACTATACTAAGTGACTACAAGTCATGTAGTTCGTAACCAAGATATAGAGACGAATAAATTAGTGAGTCTACGAATTGTTTTCTTTTCTTAGATATATATTTTGATTAACGATGAATTGTTTATTTCCTTAAATATAATAATGTTATTGTGATTAACGATAGCGGCTAATGTGTTTTACTACTAAAACCATGCATGGCGGCTCTCTGAAGTTGCTAAACTTGACAATGCGGCTCCTGACCGAAAAAAGGTTGGTGACCACTGGTGTACAGTCATTGTACTCGCATAAAGGAATTCCAATTTAAGAAGCTGTGGAATAGTTACTTGAAGGATTAACCATACTTCATCGAATTGTTTAGATATTGATCTTCTTAGTAAATTGCAATGTTATTATTTAGTTAAGAACATTATTGAGTTGAGCCTTTCTTTCGTACATATTGATCTTAGAACTTAGTAAATTGCAATGTTATTATTTAGTTAAAAACATTATTGAGTTGAACCTTTCTTTCTTACATATTGATCTTAGAACTTAGTAAATTGCAATGTTATTATTTAGTTAAGAACATTATTGAGTTGAACCTTTCTTTCTTTCAACTGACTAACCAGCCATAAATGATTATTGTTAAAAAGGTGACCCTAATTATTAAGCGGGGCTTGTGCCCCTGTTGGGTCTCCTCTGTTCCCTAGCCAATGCACCGATATGTAATAGTCAAGTTATAATTGTTGTTAATTGCTACATGCATTGTGCTTCTGGAAATAAAAAAAGTTGTCACTGAATTCTCGAGTGCAGTTATGTAACCTAAACACCACACAGCACAGAACACCATGTGCATCAATCGATGACTGCAAAGCAATTGGCGAAGTTGGTTGAACATTCTATGTGGCTAATGCAGAAAAGCCTACTCTTTCTGGACTAGGCTATTTTATGTTGAGGTAAGAGAGAATCATTCAAATCGTTCCTTCCTAAAACAACTTCTCTAATAACTTTTACAGATAACAGTTGTGTAGTTCGATGTAAAATCATTTACCAATCTCGTCGCTCACCCACCAACAGCTGTCTCAAGCTCCTCTATTCCCTTCTCAAGTTTTCACTCCTCAAGTTTTCCACACAAAAAACTATCTCACCTTTTCATGAAATCATAGGGGTTCGTATACCTTAATCCATCCACTCTGCCGCATTAAAATTTTTCATCCTATCCACAACCCTTCGTAACAAGTCCTCTGTCTCCTTTTCTCTCTGAACTTCGGACAGCCGGCTTTTCATCTTCACTTGACATCTCTCGAAAACCCCTCTGACTTTGACGCTGCGCTCTTGAATAAGCTGATGCCCTGCGTTTACCCTTCTAGTAATATCATAATAATAATAATAATAATAATAATAATAATAATAATAATAATAATAATAATAATAATAATAATAATAATAATAATAATAATAATAATAATAATAATAATAATAATAATAAATAATATCTTTTCTTTATTGAAGATGCCTGACAAACGCACTGCGCTGTACATTTACATGTTATGCAATTGAAACAATCTTAACTAGTTAACTACTAACAGAACAGATGATCTGCATGGTTAATACACGGCGCTAATAGCAGCCTACAAAGCATTTACGCCCTACGGGGGCTCGAACTCGGTACATCTCGCTCTCTACGCCAGCAGCTCCAGCTGTTATCCAACGCCCCACCGGGCCCCCTTACCTTTCTAGTAGGACATCACCTCATGGACCAATTCTTTACATCCAAAACAACAAAGGATTAGGACATATTATCTGTTAACAGCCAACTTGTTATTGGCAGTGAATCACACTCGTCCCATTTATTTTGATCGTAATCGTAGGCCTTAACTCCGACTTTATTAAGCATTAGCTTTATTAAAGCTAAGCGCAGATCACCAGCTTAATTACGAACACTGCGTCAAGTCAGTTTGGTTGTGCAGATATATCCAGTGGAGGTCTGAGTCCGGTTGCCAGAGATGCCATGGAACGGAGGAGGGGAGCTGTTTAGGCGCTTTTCGTTGAAAATGAGAACGCTTGGAAGCGGTGGATCGAATGGAATCGGGTAAGATTATCATCTTGTTGGTTAGGTGATTTCTTAAACGGACGCGGACTTATAACTCAGATATGCGCAATCCTGAACATTCAAACTTGCAATAGCAATTGACTAGATTGATACCATATTGCCCAAAGAAGACGTTTCCAACCAGACAAACCGGATGACTATCATGCCTTATAGAGAAAATGGAACGTATGCTTCTGAAACCGATTTGTGCCACAGGCGGCGTTCTGTTTAGTGTTGTTCACACTGTACAACCTCGTTGTGTGCTCACAATGATCAGGCTAGATAACTTTATTTTGCTTAAAATGAGTCACTACAGTGTACAGTCAATTTCAGCCTAGTTTGTATTCAATATAGACCTGTACTGAGATACGTGCGGACACAGTTACATGTGCATGTATGATGTATGTCTGGTGTGGCTGAGTTGTTTTATATACGCTCACATGCGTGAGAGAGAGAGGCAGAGACAGAGACAGAGAGACAGAGATAGGCAAAGTAAATATTCTGTCACGCCTGAGTAAATATCTTCATATGCTAAGTAGGTCGGACGAGCAAGACGAGTCGGATGATGAAATGTTAATGTTAAAGGTTTGCTTATGTTTGATCCACTTGTTAATATTAAAAATTTTCATCGTTTGTTGTAAGAACAGGCCTACTGCAGTGCCACAGTTATCATAGTACACAGGACGCAGAAAACACTGCAGTTCAATTGTGCGATCTTCAAGAACGCTGACGTGGTGGAATTATGTCGATAATTGTAACCACAAGAAAATCTCTTTTATAGGTTACAGGTAAAACTGGGCGTTTCTTTAGGAAAGGTAGGCCTATAAAAGCATGTCGGCCGACGAAAATACAACAGGTAAAATGGAACAAACTTAAGGATATTACAGATTGTTGTATTCATTTTCAGCACCATCTTAAATCGACGTATTAGGCTCAGCACACAACAGAGAATTTTGAATTCTGAAGTGGATCTACAGCTGAAGCCAAAAGTCCATTTTGATCTGACTTTCCCCAGGTTAGGCGGTCTATTGTTTGAATTAAAACCATTCGAGACTATTAAAGCCGAAGAAAAATCCATAGACTAGTCGGTTGAAGCAAAATCTACGAGGTTTTCATTCAGGAATGCGCTTTTATTGCAATTGAGTCTAATTGGAACTGATTGCTAGTTGGTTTCCTGATATGTTAGGTTTCTGGAAAATATAAGCTCATTATTGGGAACGGATGAAAGTGAAACTAACGGGAAATCCATATACTGTATGCTGTGCGTTGTGTAGTAGGCTACAACAAACATCACAGGCGACATTGCACGTAGAGATAGATAACAGTTATTATGTCCGCCAAGGAGAAGCAGGTAGAGCAAGTTCAGGAGAAACTCGAGCACATAACAGAATGTCCAATATGTAGAGAGACGTATAAGGAACCGAAGATATTGCCATGCATTCATACATTCTGTATGACATGCCTTCAAGAGACTGGGCTAAAGACAGACAAAAGTCCAGGGGATAAGATGCCTTGTCCTGTCTGCAGAACGGAATTCACAGTTCCAGAGAAAGGTTTTGTTGGACTACAGAGGAACTTCTTTATGGAAAGATTGATTGAAATGAAAAATATCCTTAATCCATCTTCAACACTTGTTGTGTGTGATGCCTGCCAAGAAGACAATGAATTAGATGCTGAAGTTGAAATCCCATCAGCTGAAATGTATTGTGCTGATTGCAATCAGAGGTTGTGCGGAGAGTGCTGTAACATTAATATCCCATCAATTGTTAAGCCATATGTTTGTGACAAGCATGAAAACAAACCTCTCGAGATATTTTGTTCCAGCTGTCAAGAAGCAATATGTGCTCTGTGCTTGTATAAAAGTCACAAAACGCACGATACATCACCTATTATGGAAGTCGTCACCGACTTTCGTAAGATAATTCAGGAAAATTCTGATGGCATGAAAAGCTTTATCCTAGATTTAAAACATAAAATAACAGGGGAAGATAATGATAAAGCTGTGTTTGCTCGAAAAGTGGCAGATGTAGAAAGTGAAATCAAAAGAATTAGGCAGAACTTTCAGGAATGTACTGCAAAAGATTGTGATTCTCTGTTACAGCAGCTTAACTCCATAAAACAAGAAAGAATTAAAGAAAATGAAAGTCAGCTATGCGACATTGAAGCCGTACTTGCTAGTTTGGAAAGTTATCAGGTTTATTGTAAACAAGTGACAACAATTGGATCAGACGTAGACATTTGTAGAGCTGTGTACAATTTGAATACAAGAGCTGCCGAATTAAAGCAACATTACGAATCAGTATCTCTTGAACTGTTCCCTAGCGTTTGGCTGAAGAAAGCTGAATTTCATGACGCCTTGTACCAAACGGGCAACAACATTATTGGAAAAATAGAAGGTTAGAAAAACACAATTTGCCATCGATAATATTGAACAATTATGCTATTGTGATATATCATGACATACCTAAACATTTTAAAAAGTGTTTACTCATGTGGCTGGGTTCGGAGCACCTCACAGTATTTATCGTGTGGGGCGGCTATAGGCTATAGGAAGGAACCTTTTGGAAGACCAAGTGAGATGATGGATGTTAATCACTGCCTGAGATAAGAACGCAACCACGAGAGAGAGAGGATGAGACAGACAGACAGAGACAGAGAGAGAAAGGGTGAGCGTCGCATCCCTTTGTCAAGATCCCCAGAGATGTTCACATTAATACGTGATAGAAAAGACTCTGTAAAGTAAACTTTCTCTGAACTCCGACTGTTATCCTGGTGTGTTGGAGTCTGCCGCCATATATTGAATTATCTGCACTGAGATATTTCTCAATATAGATTCTTAAAAATTTAATGTAGGCTACTATATAGGCTATAGCGTATTTTTTTACTATATAGGCTATAGCGCATTTTTCAACATTTCACAGATAGTCGTATTCGTAAGTTAAGCCTATACTCAGGCACAACAAGCTAGTCGCAGGCACTGCTTTAGTTAGCCTACGAGCGTTAAGTCAGAGAAATGCGAAACTAAGAACAAAGTCCGGTTATCAGAAGGACAATCTTATGTAAACAAACAAATGTATTCAAACAAATTTTCGCCTGTGACTCTAAGAACACCTTGTAAATCGGATGCAGGACCTGGTGTCAAGCGGAATTTAGGTTTTGTTGAAAATAATGTGAGTAAGAAGCAGACAAGTTACGTACACAGCTGCATCAGTTTTCTTCTGCGTTGACTGGCTTTTTTCGTTCATTTGCGTTTACCTTCATTTACTAACTCGAAACTGACATAAAGACAAGTTTCCCATAGAGTACACTATAAGAATACCGAAAACGAAAATGATAATAATTATGCATTCGTATAATTCACACACAGTTACAGCTGTTGAATAGCCTGCACGTAGCATTGTGAATGACTTTATTCTAGAGTACTAAATTCGTAATTAAACGTTTTTTATCAATTGTTTAACAGAAGACGATGTTAAGGCAACAGCTGAAACGCAGTCTGACTCTGGATCTGAATTCTCAAGGATGATTCCTTGCTCGGAGTCAGACAAGGACTGCGATCAAACAGAAGACTTCACAATCGAAGACCCGAGAGATATCTCGCATAATACAACGAAAGAACAGCTGATGGAGAAAGTGAAAGAATTAGAGCAAGAACTGGAGTCGATAAAGCAGAAGGAGATGGTAACAGAGCGTGTTGAAACAAGTGAGTAGGCCTATGTAGATCACTGGATTCCTGTAACAGGAATATTTCATGCTTAAAGTGTTTGCTTCTTATACGCAGTCAGTTAAATGTTGTCAATGTAGGGTAGAATTTACATGTATCATGTCTACTGACGTTTATGGGCCTACTTCAATAATGATCATATCATTCAATTAAGGCCATAATAATTATACGCCCGTCTGGACTGTTATGAACTAGGCTAATTCTTCAATAAAATTAATAGCTTTTTAGCATGAATGTCCAACCACTGATAATGTCATTATTAGCTTTAAGTGATACGTTAGAAATGCTCAGTTCAAGCTGTTATTGATTACAGGAGTTATTTTAACATTGATCGGCATCGTAATTGTAAGCTCAACAGTTTTTCAAGCATTTCTTTAAATGCTCACGATTTTCCGCATGATAGGCCTACATAATTATATGTAAAGAGATTAATGTCAAGTAGGCCTAGGCCTACTTTATATCATACGCATAATGAAAATGTTCAGTAGTTGTTTACATTTAAGTTTGATTTCGCTTAAACATAAGTTAACAGATAAGCTGAATTAACAATTTTCTGTACTTTCAAGCGTTTCTGAAGTTTTTTACATTTGATTTGCAGATCTTAGGAAATACAAACCTACGCCTCGTTTGATCCAAGGGATTCCTAAAACTATGGCTTCTACCGGATCCGTTACAGTTACTGGATTGACTGTACTGGAAAACGAACTATTCATTACAACTAAACAAAGCAAGGATATCGAAGTTTACGACTCCACGACTTACGCTTTTCAGCGTCTTTGGCGCGTGTCAGTGTTAGATGATCCATGGGACATGTGTTCCTGTTCTCGACACAAATGCCTCTACATCGCAAATGGCGACACCTACAAAGGGCAAATGCGCTTTAACGTAAGCTATGGAGTTGACTTTGACGAGAATTCCGGCAGTAGGCCTACAGGCGGAAGAATTCTGAGAGTGGACAAAGTCGGAAGCCTGCAATATTCTTGGAACATAGGCGGCGATTACGGTACTCTGTCTATCACTGGCGAAGGCAATGTCATCTTATCGGTTCCAGTTGGAAGCAAAATACTTGAATATGATGCTGATGGAAAATGCTTGCGTGAAATAAACATATCAACAGATTACAACATGAAAGTGCTATCACTTTCGGATCGGACTGATTTAAACTATACTATTTGTCCAAGTCATGCTGTAAAGCTAACCAATGGCTATTATGTGGTCAATTATTTAATCCTTGAACAGCGAAAGAATGCAGAGCCTTTATGCAGCTAAAGAACTATTCAATGTGCATGGCTTTGCCAGGAAGTAGCAAACAAATATACGCACGCGTTTCTGGATTGTGCATGATTAATCCTGAAGGTCAGATGACAACTGTAATTTCTGGAAATCCTGAAGGCCAGCAGATCGGCGTAAATTGTGTTTTTTGGTATAAAGAATTGTATGAACCTTGGTATCTAGCGGTCGATAATGACATGGCTGTGCTAGTGTTAGAAAGAAGCAGCCAACGAATCTCACTGTTGAGTCCGAATTTGAAATACAAGAGAAAAGTTATCTCAAAGAAACTCGGATTATCCAATCCATATAGGATATGTTTGGATAAAACAAATCGTAGACTTCTGGTGGCTAACAGTGACAGTGAAAAAGATCACGTTATGGTATACGAAATCAAAGACCCGTAAAATTTGAAGAATCCAAAATATCGGCTACAGAACAATTTTATAGCCAGAATGTTTGTGTTTTACTGTTTGTCAAATTAATATGTTCTCGTAAAATGTATTTCATTTCTAGCTAGATTGGAGGCATTACTTGTCCAGAACAAATGGCTTGCCTAAAAATTGTATGAAAGAATTTCTCAGCTATATTGAATATACTAACCGTATACTGTCGGTGGGAAGATGAGACGGCGAGTGACAGGACTGGCCACCGCCCTCACATGCAGAGCCTAAGAAAATGAAGGCGTTAACAATAGTCTTAATGCACATGGCTGCCTAAGGGTTAGCTTTAAGGACTGCTCTTCTTCTTCTTCCTCCACCTCCTCCTCCTTCTCCTCCTCCTCCTCCTCCTCCTCCTCCTCCTCCTCCTCATTCTTCTTCTGTTTCTTCTTTTTCTTTTCGCAAAGATTGCAAAACCAACAATATTGGACTCACAAAATGGCGAGTCAAAAGTGCATCATATCATAATATGTAAAAGTGCATCAGATCATATTAGGCCTATGTGAACGCAATTGCGTTTATTGTTTGCTGAACACAATGACAGACGGCAGAATGTTATTCTACATAACCTATAGCGGATTTGCGTGTGCATGTGTTCGTGTGTATATTCGTTTAATGAAATCTCCAGCTGACAAACCGCAGCTAGTTAATATGCCCTTTAGGGATAAACATCTATAATAACTCTATACGACCAGCTGTCTGCTAATCCAAGTAGAATGCAAAGAATAGATGTGCAATATGAGAGATATTTCTTAGATCATAGTAGGCCTATAGGTTAGTTGACGTTCGCTCACCTTGACTGACTTTGGCGATGGCTCATTTTCTTGTTTCGATGGGTCTTAACGACGAGATTGGTTTTAACCTGATTATTATGAGGATGTCGTAAATGCGATGTTGCACATAGTGCGAAAAGATGGCGTTCGGTGTCGATTGTTTAAGCTAAGCATACGCCTTTACTCTGCCTTTTATAGATTTTGGCATGTAGAACTTTGTTGTAGGTAATTTAACTGAGTTCTGATTTTAATAAACTACAATAAAATCGAAAGATTGTGTCATGTCTCGAGTGAAAGTGCGATGGACTCTGAGTCTACGATTCGAAGTCTCGACTGATAACTTCGCAGGTTGCTCAAAATAAAACAAAGTAACAATCAATCAAAGTCTTGATGGTTACCTTACTTAAAGTGGCAATCTTACAGGACACAATATACCATTATAGTGATACTTTCACCTCAGCGACTGTGGTTTGAATCAAGGAGTTAATTAAATTATTAGGGATTCTGCAGTTCATTGTTCAGCCACAAATCCACACAGATATTAAGATAATTGTGGTAGGGACCTATACGTTTTATTCGAATTATCTCACCTCGGACATATGCGACGCCATTGATTCTGGTCGTGTGAATCGTGTCACACTGCTCACTCTGTTGGATGTAAGCGCAGCATTAACTTTTACACGGTCGATCATGAAATTCTCATCAAACGCTTGTAACCTCTGTTAGAATCAACGAACGGCCACTGCATGGATTGGCTGTCCTCTCTCCTGGATGGACGGACAATTATGGTCAAAATCGGTTCGATCGGTTCGGACTGCACGGCTTGGACACCAGTGCCAGTCGGTGTCCCGCTTAGTTCTCAGGTCGTTTCTCTGCATCATCTATAATAGGCCTACGGCCGATTTGGCACCAACCAACTCCCTTCATCAATCAACCAACTCCCTTCATCAACCCGTTCTTTGATGCTATCTGGTGGGCCAGGTGCTTCTTTTCGTTGTCTTAAGACCACTCTTTTCGCTCGGAGTCTTTCGCACTGGGAGCGCCTCTGATTGGTGTTCACTGTGAGAGGCGCTTCATAAATGTATAAATACAATACAATACAATACTGGTTACTTCTCAGGGAGCACCGATTCACCAACATGCCGATGGCGTACATTCGACTTGCCACCCATCCGATGCACATGCATGTGTATCTTCTACAAAAGGCATTGTGGCAGAAATGGATGTCGTCGAATCGACTGCGGCTGATTCCATCACAGACACAGTATATTTGGCTGGGCAGACGGCAGGCACGGTCAGACGTTGACGAAAGTACCATAAAGTCCCAATTTTGATTTCCCGCAATCTGGGTGTGCGTCTGGACTGAGATTTGACGATGGCGGATCACGTGAACTTTCATTGCAGGTCCTGCTTCTATCAGCTGAGTCAGATACGGGTCATACGACACACTCTATCAGTCAGCACTGCATTGACCTTCCTGCACTCGTTCATCTTAACGCGCCTGGATTATTGCAACTCAGTCCTGTCGGACCTCCCAGGATTCCCTTTTCACCAGCGCCAGTCCGTCCTAAATTATGCAGCCCGAGTCGTAGCCAATTTACCGAAATACTAGCATATATACGCTACACCGGCTTCCTGTTGCCGAGTGGATTTCTTTTTACAATCATCTTGCTGGCAGGTGCTCCGGATCCAATTGTTGGCTCTATCCAGGAATACTTCGGGGAGCTCTGTGTTCCAGTTTCAAGTCAACATGGTCGGTTGTCATTTTGCTCTCTTCTAGCTTTGTAGAGAAGCAGGTGCCGCACTTCCGCACTTCACTTCCAGCTCAACGTGCCTTCCGCTGTATTGGACCGTCCTCCCGAATTATGGCTGAACAACTTCATAGGCTATCTCTCTCTGCGCGCATCCAATGCAAAGTTCTCATTCTCATGCTCAA
>JACEVL010002903.1:0-20099 GCA_020284085.1 Aporrectodea caliginosa
CAGGGGGGACAATGTCCTACACTCAACATACATGTACAGTATACATGTACATGTACATGCAATTTGTATGCGTTCATTTACCCCCCCGTTTGCTTGTAGCCTTCTTCAGAGTGTAGAGGTGCACTTAATTGAACCCCGCTCATAACGAAGAGCTCATCCACAGGCCGCCGTAATTAACGACACAACTAATGATCTGTGGGCGGAGTCTCAACAGCACCAGACTGAGACTGACATGCAACGGACATATGTCAATCAAGATCAAATCTTGGTGACAGTAGTGAGAATGATGGGAGAATTACGCGCTAGAGAAAATTTTTTGGTAAACATTGTTGCGCCATTGATGCGAAATTTAGTCACTGTAACGGGTTTATTCTCGGGAGCGGTACTGTATAGTCCAACCACGGTGATACAAGTAAGTCTTAAGGAGCCTGTAGAACGTAGATGAAAGTTAGGTAACAACAGCATGGTCACTGGCACATGTATGTATTTATGTATGTATTTCATGTATAGTTTGTATTTATCTATGCATGTAATATATATATATATACAGTGGTGTAGACGTAAATTTGGAAGTACCAGAGCGCTCCGGCCAGGAGGGTAGTAAGAACACTTTTTCGAGGGGGGTAGTAACAACAGTTTTCCAACAAAATTTTCCCTCGTGGGGGCAGAATTATCCCTAAATTTCACACTTTCTGTACAAAATTATATGTCTTTAATTTTTCTGCGTGGGAAAACTCGATCCTAGGGGAACTTTCCCACCCAAGAGACGTCTAGATTAAACACTGGCTCCGGCTAAATAATAAGTACCGGAACGCCGCTCCGGACCGCTCCGGCTCGTCTACACCCCTGTATATATATATATATATATATATATATATATATATATATATATATACATATATATATCCTTGTCGTATGGAATATCATGTTAAAGTCTCGGCTGTCGTGTACTGTTACTGGTACATACATATTAAGCTGTTGTAAATGCGTCTAGCAAGATTGTCAGCAGACAATCGTGTATTCACAAAGCATTACATAAAACTCTCCGTTGTACTTACTCTCCATCCATGCAGTGAGCAGCGCAGACGACCCATCGCTCGTTGATGATGCTAGCTCCGCAGAAATGACCATTAGTAGACTTCCTTCTGACGGACACCTGTAACCATAGCAACGGCGTCAGCATCACTGGATGCTTGATTTGATTCAATAGTTATCTCAGAATTTCTTGAAAATTGAAAATCTGTTCTTAGCTATATTTAACTTTGTTTGCGCAAAGTTAAATATAGCTAAGAACAGATTTTTTTCAATTTTCACGAAATTCGGAGATAACTATTGAATCAAATCATGCATATATCCAGAATTCATAGCAGTTCAGTGTTTCTGTTCTGCGTAATATAATGTTAAACGATGTAATGGTGTATTATGTGAATGCATGTAACAGATACTTACGTCGCATAATTTCATATAGACATTTATACGAAACTTTCTTAACAGCTTTGAGAATAATATAATAATAATAATAATAATATCTTTTCTTTAATAAGCGCCTGACAAACGCACTGCGCTGTACATTTACATGTTATGCAATTGAAATCTTAACTACTAACAGAACAGACAGCTTGCAATACAACGGCGCTAATAGCAGCCTACAAAGCATATCCGCCCTACGGGACTCGAACTCGGTACCTCTCGGTCTCTGTGCCAAATGTTATCCAATGCGCCACGGGTCCCCCCAAGAAGCATTCAAATTTGAGGTGATGTCATGTACGTTAGGTCCAAGTTTAAAGAAGTTCACTCTTGCATCGCACGTAAAATGGAGAAGGGCGGAATAACTTCTCGGCTGTGTGCTTCAGCTATAACTTGTATCTTTAGACTTATCTAATTTGATAAGCAAATAAGTCCTGTGACGCCTCTTGTAATAATGTCGTTGTATGTATTCACGTGGGACGTGGTATCCGATTGGTGAGGACGCTTGCCTTGGTATAAGCTGAGAGTAAGGGTTCAACCTTCCTCTGTGACAAACATACTGTGTACAGTTTGTAGGGACCCCGAGCAAGTCCTTCACTGGGAATTGCTAAGCGCCATCGATTGATGCTTGACCATTAGATATTGGCGCTTGATAACTGCCAGATAACAATAGTAATGTCTGCATATAATTAAGTAGACACCTATTATAGTGCCATTTTGTTAATCCGCCAACGCGGTTTAGGTCTTAATTGCAACAGGTTGTTATCTTACCTGCCATGGGAACTCGTATGGTCTGGCCTCCTGTCCTCCGACTATTTTTGTGCCGGGAGGAAGAACCATCTCACCAGCATCTGCGTACTGGCTGACACCGCATTGACCCCCAGCTAGATTGGCGAACAATTACGTGACAATGTGAAGCATGTGAGATTTAAATAAAGAAGTATCAATAATTGGACAATTAGACTTTAATCGTAATTCTAATGTTGAGACTTCTACAGCGCCCAAAGATAGCTAAGTCACTGAAACCATCTTATCTACATCAGCAGTCAACACAAAATCGATACGCAGGCTCCACACTGTGGTCATAACAGTTAGGGTGGTAGACAGCCAGATGGCTAGGGTCGATGATGTCTAGAACTGGAGTTGCGAGAGAGGTAAGGAAGAGGCAGAATCAGGATGGGATTTGTGGAAAAGGAATGCCTTCCGTTATGAATGAAAGCTCTGTGCAGACAGAGGCGCGTTTACAGAAAACGGGGCCCTAGGCGCAAACATTGTTGGGGCCCTTCTGAACTTCGAAGTCTGAAACTCTGGTGGTGTTTACCCTATCATGTGCAAAAACCTACTAAGTTGAACTTGAAGCCGTTTTTGTCACACACGCCTTTTAAGGTGCCAACAATGAATTTTTCTCGGCCTCTCATTATGAAGTCATTCTAGGCAGTTTTGTCAAAAAACAAAGTACGTTTTCTTTTGCAATGTCGTAATCGCTTTCAATACCATGTTTCAGTTTTGCCTCCGTCTCTATTTTGGGGAAATTTTCTCTGACGTTTTCAGCAAAATTGTTAAATAATTAAATAATTCAAATTCGACAAACATGGCCTTTGATCGTGCAGAAATTTGCTGGTGGCATTTATTCTTCGCAGCATTTATTATTTGTATAAGTTGCGTTGTTGTCAACTTATTTTGATAAACGAAAATTGAATGATTGATTGCAACTAATTCCAAGATATTGTCATTAGAGCTATCTTATTTCGTTTTGCAGGTCCAGAAAATTAGCAACGTTTCATTGAATTTGCGTCAGATTTTAATAAATATTTGATATCAATAAAATTTCAATTACTATTACTTACTGGTTATCAAAACTAATAAAAGTTTTAAACACCATAAAATGACGGAATTATCAGACGAAAGGTTTCCACACATAGTGTCACATAGGCCTAAACTGCAGCAGACGCTGGTTTCTGCTTGTTGGAAAGTGTGATGTTATTTTACACAAAAATGAACTATTAGCCCAATTGCTGCCCATATGAACAAAGAAATTATAAATTACTAAATTAGACAAAATATACTTTTGCAATTACAATAATAATTACTTTTACGAAATTATCTGAATGCCAAGCTGTACAAAATATAAACAAATATATTTAAAATAATCTAAATTTTTGAAATGTTATTTTTTATTATTGAAAAAATATTTTCATTCGTTTGGGGGCCCCTTCAAGATTTGGGGGCCCTAGGCGCGCGCCTAATTCGCCTACTGGCAAACGCGCCTCTGTGTGCAGAGATTGCAGGAGTTGCAGTGTTGATGATTTTGTAGGAAGGGTTAGAAATTGTCGGTATTCTGGTGGGATTTCATCATTCCAGTTGGTCGGAGTAGCTTGATCCGAAGAGCAGTATTAATTCTCGGCGTCCAACTATAAAACTATAACGGAGTTGACTTAAAACCGGATTTCCTCTCGACAATTTGTCAAATTGCAATGCGGATTATGTTGTTATTAAATGATCTTTGGATGACAACCGGAGGCAGTTTGAGTTCAGGAACATCTAGCGAAAGACCTTTGAACTGTTTTGAGGCGGAGCTATATAAAACTTTCCATTAAAATTAAGATGCTAGAATTACAAAAATACTAGGGAAATCGTCGTTACTTTCATCGGTTTCATCATTTTTCTTTTTTTATTAATAAACAATTTACAAGTAGACGGATACTTACTGTACCAGACTGGTGGCTGGGCTGTTGAAAGCAAAAAGAAAATAGAAAATATAGTTTATTAGCCATTCAAATGCTGAAGTCTAATAGCTAGGCTATTTAATCCAGTGACCATTTAGGACTAATAAAAACAATAATAATAATTAACATTGACAATAGGGGTTACGATAATATAGGCACAAATAAAATATATGAACCATGGTGAAAGCATTAGTAATATAATAAGTTAAGTTAGAAAACACGATCTACACGAATAGTTACTGATGCTAAAAACTGTCAACTAGGTTAGTACAAAACAAGTATTAGTAGGCTTAATAGTAACAGAAATAGTAATTGTAGTAGTCATAGTTCTAATTGAAATTGTAGTTGAAAATTGGAAAAGTAAATTTATAGCAAATTAGATAATAGCAAACTAGCAGTAGTTATAATGAGCCGAAATGTATAGTAGTCTACCGAATCCCACAGTCAACAAAGTTGCAAAAAGAACGATGAACATCTTGCAGGTTTACACACTCGCGTGCATTTGGTTTCCTATTATAAAGTCACATTATTATATATGTCATACTATCGCAAAAACGTCACATCGGACCGATAAAACTCTTATCGAAATTATCGGATATGACCACAAGGTTATTGTGACGAACGGACGACGTCTGGTGGTGGCTGGCTATTTGCAATTTCATTTAGATTCCCCGATTGGACAGTTCAATTCGGTTGAGTGAAAGAACCAGCTGTCAGGCTGATAAAGAACATTGAGCAATGAACCTAACTGAACCTTCAACTGAAAACTAAAGGTCGGCAAGAACAACTGCAGCTGTTTCGTCAAACACTGAAAAATTGCATAAACAAACACTTCTCAAAACTGGTACAGATACGAAATTTCAATCAGTGAATATCTTTCTCAATCCTTACCTGATTTTAAAAACCAGAACAACTCCTTAATCACCTCAATTTCATCCTAACAGAACTGAAACGATGGATAGTTGACCTAGATTATACACTGTTTACATGGTTGAATGTGGCAATATATGCAAGAAGTTATTCGTTAGGCGTTTGGTCTTATGCTTTTGGCTGAATTGCGTAATGCATCACTATTATGGTCGCATCATATGACCTCTTTACAATACAATACATCACAGTGAAGGCTTCTATCAAACAATCATTTCGTTAATTAAGCAGCCAATGAGTCTGACCTTACCGCACCTTAACCCCGTCTCACCTCACTTCCATATAGCTTATCATATTTTAACTTTACCCTAAACATAATACTTTACCCTATTTTGTCGGTCACGTTAGCACATTGCATATCAGAAGGAAGGAGATTCTTTTGTCCCTGTATCCTCTTTTCGAAGCCACCCGAAGACGAAAAGAATCTGGTTTAACGGTCTTGATAAGGTTAAACATTATAAATCGGTAATCAGTTAAGGAAATGTGCAAAAAAAGGGAAGTATTAGTGCTACATTATTAACTTACTATGCAGTACCGTATCCTACTGTTTCCTTTCTAACCTACCTTATCCTATCCTAACCACCCATCCAAACCCTCACCGTGGCTATTTTATTGCCAACGGTATCTAATCGAATATAATCCAATTCAATCTAATCTAATCTAAGAACAGCAACATGCATTAATGCAAGACATATCTTTTGCAGCTGGCTTGTCCATACTGAGACGTCTCTCTGTCTCAGTGGACTGACTCCAGAGCTAAACGGATTGGTTTTGGTGCACATAGACTGATGTCTTCCTCAATAGAACCGGCTTCATAGAACATTAACTTAGCCTAATTAAAACTTAGATGATAAATATTCAAGGCATCAAGTCGCTGCTAAGTAAAGTCAGGGTGACAGTGAAATGACATATTGCCACAGGGATTTGGAGAAGATGGGGAAACAGACATCGGAAGAATTAGTGCAGGAAACTTTGGGGCTTTAGTCGTCAACTGAAAGCAAACAAAAGCGCTGCAGAGAGAACGTTTGACGGATCTGCGCTCCAGAATCTGGTGCCAGCAACGAAATGGACACGCCACCAACAGCTGGTCTCCTCCTTGATAGAGTAAGACCAGGTCAGGGGCATGGTCAACTGAGGAAGTCTTGGAAGTCATCACATTGTGAATATCATGAGGTTGGCTGAATTGCAGAGTATTATGGAAGCCTAGCTCGGCTTCTTATTATGTATGTGCCAGTCGATGAGATTTACGTTGGTACAGGAAGAAGAAGAAAATAGTAGCAATAGTGGTGGTTGGGGTGGCAGTAGAAGTATTGGTTCATTCATTCATTCATTCATTCATTCATTCATTCAGTCAGTCAGTCAGTCAGTCAGTCAGTCAGTCATTCAAAACGAGGATTTATATAGCACCCCTTCAACTTTACTACTCTCAATTCCTCCTGACCCATCCTCGGTTAAAGAGGACAGCTTTATGAATGCATAGAACGTGTCGGAGGGGACCTATTATATATATAGGGCAGCAGACATAGGTATGGAGGGAGCCCGTCCCAGATAGCAGGGCCAGCAACAGAGAAAGCGTGTCGCTGCCTGATAGAAGTTCGCGCATATAGGGACAAGACGTTCGCCCTACCCATGAGGAGCGGAGGGAACGGCGGTCCTGGACACCCTGGGTGGAGCGACAAAGCTCCATAAGAAGGCAGGGTCTAAGCCGGGCTATGCCCTTATACCGAGGTCCATGTCTAATCGTAATCGTAAACTCGAAACTTCTACAGCGCCCACAAAAGCGAAGTCGCGGGAACCAGCTTATTCACAGGCGCTCAATAAAATCAAAATCGATAGGCAGGGGTCAAAATCCAGAGAGTCAGGCAGGCAGACAGGCAGACGGCTAAGGTGGATGGTGTTTGGTGTTCAGACGGCGAGGTAGGCAGGGAGAAGTGTTGGATTCAGGATAGGATTTGTCAAAAAGCAGTGTTTTCAGTTTCGAGTGAAAGACCTGTGGAGATATAGCGAGAGGTGGAGTTTTGGTGACTTCGTAGGATGGGTCAGATATTTGTCGTAGTGCTGGCGGAAGTTTGTTCCAAAGAGGTGGAACAGCTATGGCTATGGAGCGATTGGAAAATTTTAATGATGAGGTGACGGAAGGGCGGAGCAGTGTTAGGGAGGAGGAGGAGCGGGTTGAACGAAGTGGCTGGATCGTGAACAACTGACGGAGATAGGAGGGCTGGGAGGTTTGAAGTGTGTTGTACGTGAGTGAGATGATTTTGTATTCTATTCGTTCAGGAATTTTGAGCCAGTGGAGTGATTCGAGGACAGGAGTGATGTGATGGTATTTGGGGGTTTTGGTGACAGCACGGGCTAGGGCATTCTGAATTGCTTGGAGGCGGTTTATTTGAGTGATATCTATGTTGAGGAAAAGAGAATTGCAGTAGTCTAATTTAGCGTGAACTATAGATGTAGCTATTGTGGATGCAGTTTTGAAGTCAAGCATAGGGCGGATTCTACGGAGGTCACGGATATGCATGAAGCAAGAGCGAGAAAGATGGGTGATGTGATCGGCGAAGCTGAGGTTTTGGTCAAAAATCACACCAAGGTTGCGGACAGGAGAATTTGCAGTGAATGTGTGGGTAGGTGCAGAGTCAAGGTTGATGGAAATAGATGGATCTGGGATTTTCTTAAGTTGCTCACGGAGGCCTATAAGTATAAATTCAGTTTTAGAGGGGTTCAGGCATAGGAGATTTGATGTCATCCAGGAAGAGATTTGGGTAACTACATGGAGAAGATGATCTATGGAGTCGGAGAAGCTGCTTGGAGAGAATGAAATGAATAATTGGGTGTCATCAGCGTATAGGTGATGGTCAACCGAGGATGCTTTGATGAGTGAGCTGAGTGGAGTAGTGTAAAGGATGAACAATAGGGGCCCGAGAACAGACCCTTGCGGAACACCACTGGTGAGAGGCCCAAGAGGTAGCGCCACACCAGGAGCGAAACTCTGTAAGCCGAGCTGTAGCAGTAGTGTTGGTCGTGATAGCTGAAGTGGTAGTAGTTGCAGTAGTCGTTGTTGCTGCTGTAGACAGAGAAGAAGAAACAAATAGGAATGAGGAAGAGAAGAAGAAAAGGAAGAAAAAGCAGCATGAGAATATGTAAAAAGAAGAGCAGCAGTTCCTTAGGCCAAACCCAACCGGCAGAGGTAATTCACCTTTATCAGCCTGGGCACATAATAATCTGAGGCTTTGTGACCACCAGATCTTCCCAAACACAGCGTATGGTTAGTGTGTTCATTTTACATCCATGTTCGCAATCGGGCACAAATGGAACAGAAATTTTGGACTGTCGTTCTGCTATCTCGGGGATTTGAACTTCTAACTTCTTGTTAGACAGTCCAGAACGCTAACCACTAGACCTATTCCACAGTTACTTTACAAACAATCGACAAATTCGTCAGTTGATATATTTTATTTCGGATCACCACAATAAGTTTTATTCATATGTTACCTATGGGCAACTGTAGATAATAAGAGTTTGTTATAGTTGACCGGTGTCAGTTATAGTTGACTGGCTAAGGGTGGCTTAGTTGGTGGTGATCTTGTCGGTGATCCATTGTGCCTGGTATCCGACGCGGGCGTAGACTCCTGGATAGCCAGAAGCGCATCCAATTCCCCAAGACACGATGCCAATGAGGCTGAAGATTCCGCCGGCATCCTTGGTGCTCAGAGGGCCGCCAGAGTCACCCTAAAGAAAATAAATAATTATACAGAAGACCTGATGACGAAAAATGAAACAAATAGTGAACCTCATAAGAAATGCTCTCCGAATTTGATAACGATTCGATGGTATCGCTTAACTGCTAGTCGGATAAGTGGTCAGTTTCCGAATGCGTTGTTCTCCATGGCAGCTAAGGGAGATTTTTTACAACGCTATTCGTTAGGGGCAAGCTATCGCAACCCCACCCCAATTTATCTCGAGGTACTGTACCTCTGGCTCAAAAGTCGCGCACGTCACTCTACAGTACATGCATACATACGTATACATACATACACACGCACGTACGTACATACATATATACAAACATGCATACGTATGTACGTACAATCCATTCATACATACATGCGCGCATGCATATTACATACATACATACATACATACATGCATATTACATACATACGTACATGCATACATGTATTGAAGATTGGCACATCCTTCTCATTCTCGCTTTACGTTCACTGTAATCAGGTTTCTATAGCAGGCCGCTACATTTTATGCTCACTTTTATTCAAATACTGCAACTCGTTCTTCCCTGCGTGAAAGTCCTCAGCAGGGAATCACCTCTCAGTATGTGACCCGTCCACTTCCTTTGTTATAGTAACCATATGAGATATACTCTGACCTACTCTGGTAAACCTATCGAATCATCGTAAACCGATTGACTCAACTTATACAGATTGTGTGCATCGAATTAGTTGGCTTAATACAAACAGACGATATCGACAAATCCTCCGAATTGGGCAATGGCCTGAAAATTGTGAGAAAAGTAGTTTAATAAGTAAATATAAATAGTGTAGTCCTATTAAGAACTTTTACGAAAATCTAACGCTTCTTCTTCTCTATGGGAGGTCCGGCTGCCAAATAACCCAACTAGGCTACTACGATCCTGCTATGTCATCTGTGTCTCTTAAAGGTTGGTACGTCAGGGGTACTTACCTTTATCTTCTCTCTCATTTGAGACTCTCTGCAGCAATGCGGATACTAGACTCTTTGCCTGTAATCTGCACAATCCTTGTCATGTATTGCATAAATTGTTACCGCCGATCAAGCAATCGCGCTACTCCCTGCGGCGACGGTCCCATAACCGTGAGCTTCCCATGTTTGACAACCTGATTCAGAAATGCTTCCTTGCCCGGAAGCTATACAAAAAAACTATGTTTTCCCTAGATCTCGCTATTTAAACCCTTCATTTCCTCTATGACTAGCCGTAGCTCTTCCTCCTCTACGTTCTCCTGATGTACAATAAAGCCTCTCATTCAATTCTTTGGTTGTATATATAAATTTTTGTTTATTTCTTTGAATGTTAATCTTGCCGTGTACAGTGCTGTGCGTTTGCTAGTGCTTCTCAATAAAGTATATACTTACTTACTTACTTACTTGGCCTTCTGCATGCATTCAAAGACTAGAAATGAAGTTAAACCTGGCAGGAGTCTCTGTCGGTGCCACCGATGTTGTCCGAGGCACAGATCATGTCGTTGGAGATTGTGTCTTGTGTGTAGATGCTCTGGCAGAAGGCGTTGGTTGTCACATTCAACGTCACATATCGTAGAATGAGAGGGCAGCAGACTCCACCTGTACAGGGTACCTTTTTTAGCAACTTTCTAATTAAATTTAGCGACTTTTACCGATTAACTTTTAAAATTTCCCGTGATCGGGCACCTCCGTCACAATATAAAGTTGTACACATGCCAGGAACCCCTACTGCTTGGACTCGGAGGCGCAAACTTTTCATTACGTCAGTAAAAGTCCTATTTAGGTTTAGTATGATGTGCTTGGAATTATTCTGTGACTTTTCAAACTGCTAGCCTCAAAATAATGTTAGGTCAAACTCAAAGTATAAAGGAGCGAGCGAGAAATTGCTACTCCTTTCGCACTTTCTTGACTAAGGCTACGCTCCAGTCCTGAATGTTTACCTGAAGATATGGTTCCCCATCCGGAGCACTGGCTGAGAGAGTAATGGTAGGTGTTCATTGGGTCTGGAGCACAGATCGGCTGAATTTGGGCGCTGAAAACGATGGTTAAGGATGTCTTGACGACGGAAACGTCGTTTTCCACGGTGCGAGAGTTGTAGCTTTCGTGTATGAAGATGCTGTCAACATCGTGAATCTGACGCACTGAACTGACCGCACCTCTTTCATGCTCACCGACGACAGCCGTAATCGCAGCCGGGGTCCTAAAGTGCCATCAGAAACGTTACTGTATACGCTGGTTCACGTGTATGCATCGATGCATGTATACATGTATATATATGTATATGTAGTGGTGTATAGGACGCAGAAAGGCATTTGAGAGACAGACAGACAGACAGAGAGAGAGAGAGAGAGAGCAGAGTCCGGTTTACGGAGAAGATCCCACAGGTACTTTGGAGCCTGGGCTGGGCATGGTGAGCTCTAGAGACCAAGTGGAGTGCATTCTGTGTATTCTGTCCACGTGGCCACTTGGTCAGTCGGTCTATGTTCGATGACCTGCTATATTTTGAGGTCGGTGCTCTACGTACGTGGATGTCTCGGTCTGCCTCTGAGTGCAATAGGATCGTAGGATGGTCAGAAGGCAGTCGTGTGTTCACAGAGGATAAGATGAAGGAAACCCCTCTCTGTACTTACTCTCCATCCATGCAGTGAGCTGCGGTGACAATCCATCTCTCGTTGATGATGCTACCTCCGCAGAAATGACCATCCGTAGACTTCCTTCGGACGGACACCTGTAACCATGGCAACAGCGTCAGCATCACTGGCTGCTGCAGGGTGATTACTTAGACAGGACTTGGAGTCCAGCCAGAAAGCATCGTCCTGTATCTGCATGCAGTGGATTTGTGCATGCACATCATATCGTATCTCGTATCTTAACATTTATAAAAGGCCTCTCGCAGAATTACTATTCAGAGGCGCTCTCAGCGCGGAAGCCCCTGGGGAAAAGAAACTCCTTGTAAGACTGTCAGAAGACAATCGTATAGGCCTATTCACAGAGCACACGAAGGAAGCTCGTCGCTATATATTTAGCCTACTCTCCATCTATGCAGTGAGCGGCGCACATTCATTCATTCATTCATTCATTCATTCATTCATTATTTGAATTTATATAGTGCCCCTTCAAGGGAGCTACTCAGAGGCGCTCCCAACTCCAGCGCGGCCAAATAGGAACGGTATAAAGATTGAAAATATCGAGCGAGCGCTAGGTTGGTGTTTACGCGACGGAGCGCCACCTGACGCACATGTTCTGTACACGCATATGCAATGTATCTCTTTGTCCACATGTAATGCATCTGTGCATGCACATATTCTGAGTATGCAACTATGCATGTGTAATATTTTCTGCATTGTAGAGGGAAGTAGGGGCCTAAGTAGGGCTTCAGTTGAGTGCCGCTTGGTAACACCAGCCTGGTGTGAGTTAAGGAGTGAGTTGGACACCACTCAGACATTTATCACAGACAGGACTATGCGTTCAGCTGGTGTTTTGCATGAATGACACGTTGGAGACAGGTCAGTAGATTGAAAGGATTTCTTTATCGAGCGATGGTTTCTTGAGGAGTGGAGTGACTAAAGAGTGTTTGAAGAGGAGGGAAAAATTGCCAGTAGAGAAGGAGAGGATGGTTATTTTTGGTAATGATGGGCAAATGGATTATGGATGGATGGATGAGCAGTCTTTCAATAAAGAGGTAGATATAGGATTGAGTTCACACTGGGTTTTTTGGAAGAGATGGTGAAGTGGAACAATTCAGTCTCAGATGTTGGTTGGAAGACAGGCAATGATGACGATCGAGGTGGGGAAGGCGGAGTGTCATGATTAGAGAAAAGGGTATCTGCAGGTGAATATTGGTGGTGGTTTTGGAAAGGAGTGATTGAATCGAGAGGCGGAGGATAGTAATTTTTCCTGAGAAGAAAGATCAGAAGGACTCGGCTTTTGAAGAAGATGGAACAGAGTTTGAAAGTGCGCGGGAGGAGTTCCGATGGAAGAGGTGGTTTATAGTTTTCCAGAGAAGCCGAGGATTAAAGGATCGTGAGTCAACTAATGAGGAGTAAACCACTGTTTAGCTGTAGCCAGAAGGTGAAAGTATTTATTGTGGCCAATTTTATGGCAGAGAGCTGTTGAAGATCACGGGTTCGTTTCTAAGTGGCTCAAGGCGTCGAAGGAAGATTTGAAGGAGTGGAGATAGGAATTATACAAAGGGTTGTTAGAGTGAGAGTAGGATGTACATGTGTCATTAGACTTTGTTAATTTAATAATCAAATAACTTATGAGGCGCGTGTTGTAATATATCGTTGTTTGTTATATGTTTGTGTATATGTTGTCTTATTATAAGGCCTTTTCAGAACCTTATCAAAACTCTTTTAAAACTCAATTACGACGACGTTGTTCTCTTACCTGCCATGGGAACTCGTATGGTCTGGCCTCCTGTCCTCCCACAATTTTTGTTCCGGGGGGAAGAACCATATCACCAGCATCTGGGAACAGGCTGACACCGCATTGACCACCGGCTAGATTGGCAGACAATGACAATGAGAAGTATATGTGAGAGAGAATTTAGGAAAACCAATAGTAGTCTCAAGATTTCTTCGACGGCCAAAGAAAGCTAAGTCGAGGGAACCAGCTTATCCACAACAGAAACTGGATTAGGATCTCAGGATCAGGGCGGTAGACAGTTAGAGGGCTATGGTCGATGGTGTTTAGGGCTGGACCTGCGAGGGAGGTAAGTAAGAGGAAGAATCAGGAGGGATTTGTGGAAGAAGAATGCTTTCAGTTGCGAATGAAAGATCTGCGCAGAGTTGCTGTGTTGATGAGTCTGTGGGATTGGTTATGTAATTAATTGTTGTAATTCAGATGGGATTTTAATCCAGTTGGGTGGAGCAGCTAGCAGGTGATTCTCCTTACAGATTTTATTTTAGTTATAGTTACAGTTATAGTTAATGGTTTTTTATTTTAGTTATAGTTATAGTTACAGTTAGTATTATTTTTAGTTATAGTTATAGTTATAGTTAATGGATTTTTATTTTAGTTAATTTTAGTTGCTACTTAGTTACAATAATTAAGGCTATGAGCAAAATTGTGCGTATTAACTCGCTGTTTCACAATTTGCTCAGAGCTTTGAAAGCCTTTTGAAGCATGGGTGCATTCAGCTTCATGAATACACGAGTTTCCAAAGTAACTGACAAATTGCATAAAAATATCGCATTTTTCGTTCTCATTCATGTCGAATCGTCCATATTGCACTTCCTCTTTTATTTTTTGTATTAACGAAAATAAAGATGAAATTTCGTTATTGTTATTTTCCTTATGGCTATAGTTATAGTTAATGATATTTTTTAGTTATAGTTATATAGTTATATTATCGTTAACGAAATCATTTTATTTTCGTCAACGAACATTTTCGTTATCGTTATCGTTAACGAGAATCACACTGGCAGCTAGATCCGAAGAGCATTAATTCTCGGCATCCAAAGCTAAAACTATCATGGAGTTGACTTTAAACTGGATATCGTCTGAACAGGTATACCCAAACCACAATACATATTATGCTGTTATTAAAATTATCTTTCGATGACAACAGGTCGCAGTTTAAGTTTAGGAGCGGCTTGCGAAAGACCTTTGAACTATCCAGAAGCGGCGCAATATCACTTTCCAATCATAATGTAAGAATTGCAAATACGGTAGAGAAATCGTCATTGCTTTCATCGGTTTCTTCGTTTAGGTTTTTTTACATTATTAACAAAACAATTTGAAAAGTACATGATACTTACTGTACCAGATGGGCGGCGCGGCTGTTGAAAGCAAAGACAAAATAGAAATTTAGTCTATTAGCCATTCAAATGCTTAGAACTAAAAGCTCATTATTTCAATAATTATCCGATGCATAGAATAACAACAATAGTCTTGCCAACAACATAACGGCTCGTGTAATATAACCATAAATATAATACACGGCAAAAGCATTTGTAATTCAATATAGAAAACACAGCTTTATACGAATAGTTAGCACAGATGCTCAAATAAGCTGTCGGTTAGGTTAGTACAAATACAGGTAATGGCAATAAAATTAGTAATTGTAATAGCAATAGTTGCAATGGTTATGGTCAATTAAAACGGCAAATCTATTGCAAATTAGCTATAGTAGAATAAGGAGTTTTAGCGTTGAAGTGAAACGACATATGTACCGAATCCCACAGCCAACAACGAAGCGAAGAGAACGATGAACATCTTGCAGGTCTACACACTTGAGTGACTACTACTCGTGTGAGTTGGGTTTGCTGTTATAAGCCACGGATACTATCGTAAAAACGCGACATCTGACTGATAAAAATCTTATCGGAGTTATCAGATATTATCACAAGGCTATTCCGGAGAACGGACATTCTGTTGCAATTTCATTTCGAAATACCCGATTGTGGGGGCGGGGGTGAAATCCGATAAATGTGTGACCCAGAAGTCAGGCTGACAAAGCAAAATAAGTAGGTCAAATGCGTCTAAAAGAACCATTCAGTGAAAAAGCGAAAGGCATAAAAATTAGTGCATCATGGTTTTATCAAACATCATCAACAAAAGTGCATAAATAGAAATTACCCAAATCTCTTATTATTATTATTATTATTATTATTATTATTATTATTATTATTATTATTATTATTATTATTACTATTATTATTATTATTATTATTATTATTATTATTATTATTATTATTATTATTATTATTATTATTATTATTATTATTATTATTATTATTATTATTATTATTATTATTATTATAATTATTATTAATACAGAGATTTTTAACGCGCGCAAAGTCACATAGAATCCAGAAACAGAAATTTTTTAAAATTAATATCTTACTCAAATCTTATCTGATTTTAAATACCAAAACATTGGATTCTTTAGCTCAATTCCAACCCAAAAAGGAATTAAAACTATTCTAAACTGTAAACGTGGTCAACTGTGATAAACTTTTTCAGAACTTTATACATTATACAAACCATTCAGCTTTTTGGTCGAATTACATAATGCAGTAGGCTACTATTGTTACTTTATACACAAGTAGCTTCATTACAATACACCGCAATTAAGGCTCAAACAATAATTCCTTCAAATTAGCAACCAATAAGTCTTACCTGATCTCGCAGAACCCTCATCTCACCTGACCTTCCCTTACTTATGAAATTCTCTCTTCATGCTAAAACGTAATACTACTTAACTCTATTTTGTCTTTCACGTTCACGTACTGCATAACAGAAATAAGGAGCTTCTTTTGTCTTTACATCATCTCTCCGAAGTTAGATGATGACTTATTATTTTCGTTTATTGGTAATCCTGCAGGTTGTCGCACCACAACCTGGAACATCAAGCTGGGTAATGATGAAAAGGTTATAAGGGAAATGGGAGATGTTAGGGATGACTAACTTAGACTAATATTCAAGACCCCATGAATAAACGAACCTGGTCTGACCTATTCGATAGACCTAGAGTTAGCTGATAATTAGTTTTATAAATCGGCGACCTCGTTTCCCTGTCACAAATCATATTGTTCCAACTTCCCGGCACGCTGTCTTACCTTTCAATTATACAGCCTACATCGCGCTACCGTACTTCGCAGTATTGGTAATTAATGCATGGTATCCCATTGGTTTTCATTTCGATGCACTGATAAATAGTTCTGTAATTAGTTACCCACAGCAAGCAGACTACTGGGTGGTATTGTGAGCGATAACTGTTTGTCCTATAATGTACAATAGCCGTGCCAATTAGCACCAAAGTATGCGATGCTACTATAGAAAATCCGAAGGCTACTCTATGCAACTCTGAACAGAGAATGTACCGTTGCCTTTGAATTAGTACTTGCTGTTGTTACTCTGTTCTGAGTCTTAGAAGTGATGCTATGTTAAATTATGAAGTTAATGTGGTACTACCGTGGTCCTGGAGTGCTACTATGCAGCTTCCCACACTGAATGCACCAGTGTCTTGGTAAGAGTGTTTGTTGTATCTGCCTTTTCAAAACGTGTGACATCTTTTAAAGATCGATCTAACGGAATCGTGTAGACTATTTTCCGTCGTTGTCAATCCTTTGCCGTAATTTCTTTGACAGCTGGTGTTCGATCTGTTATTCGAATGATTTCTGGAATTGTGTCCTCTACGTCTGTATAGTATCAGACAACCACGTTTATCTGGCTAACAGTGGGGCCGTATTGTGACAGGATAAATCTGATACTGATAGCAGTTGATGTGCCGAAATTGTCTCAACGTAGACACAACTAACGTGGTTTTCCGGAAAACGCCTCATATACTTCACGTACCGGTATTCATAAGGTTCGACCAGTTTGGCAAGAACCTCTCCCAGAGCAAAAAGGTACTATACGCTACCAATTTCATATGTAGGCCTACTTCACCTAAGTGGCCTGGGTTTAAGCCCCACTGTGTTGTGTGAAATGAACAATTTGTCATAAAGCCTGATAGGGAATGTTGTCCAGCTGTATGATTGCCCTTGTAATCATTGCGCACCTCAGCCAAAACCACTTCTAGCCACTCATCGTAAGAGGGCAAATGTTGAAACAGGCATGAAATTTAACGACTCTTTCCAATGTAGTATACAATTATAATCTGGACCAACTAACGTGGTTGTCGGTAGAAACCACCATTTCTTTCACGTAATGCTGTCAAATATAGAGCACCGTAAAATGAACAGCGCCAATAGCAACTCATATCGTATCGTATCGTATCTAAGATTTATATAGCGCCTCTCTCAGAATAACTATTCAGAGGCGCTCTCAGCATGGAAACCACGGAGGAAACGAAACGTCTTTAAGGAACGAGAGACCAAAAAGGAAAATCCAGTCATTAGTTTAGCCCTCAGTGAGGGGGAAGGTTCCAAGTAGAGGGACCAACCACAGCAAATGCCCGGCGTTGAGCCAAGGCAGTCCTAGTCCTAGGAACAAAAAGATCTAGCCAATCAGCAGAGCACAAGGAACGAGATGAGGTCGCAGATAACGGCTTTCGCATATAGTCAGAAAGATACTTTTGGGCACTGCTTAGTTGCGCCTTTGAGACTAGAAAGAGGAGTTATAATGGATGCGCGCATTGATAGGAAGCCAGTGCAAGACATCAAGCATATATGTAGAGATATGCCCAAAGCGAGGGAGTCGGGCTATGAGCCTAGCTGAAGCATTTAAGACCGATTGAAAGGGGAAAGACGCTGTTTCGGGAGGCCGATAAGAAGTGAGATTCAGTAGTCTAGTCGGGAACAGATAAGCGCATGTACCATGGTGGTAAAGACAGAGGAAGAGACCGATCGTCTGATGGCTCTGTTGAAAGAAGGAGGAGTGATTCAGGTTAGATATGTGCTCCGTGAACGTGAGGGAGGAGTCAAGCGTGACACCAAGGTCACGGACACTAGAAGAGTATGTGTAGGCAGGGAATTTCTCAGTCAGTAATTGGAGGTCAAGTTTGGACAGCTGTTGTCTAGTCCCAAACTAGATCAACTGAGTCTTTGTAGCATTTAGGCAGAGTCGGTTAGTCGACATCCAATAGTGAAGATCACAAACAAGAACATATGAAGAACATATGAAGCCCATAAGAGCTTCATTTTTACTACCATTTGAGACCATAATGTAGTATATAGGAAACCGATATGGGAATAATCGCTATCGTGACCGTAAAGCCCACATTTCTAGAGCACTATTCTAAAGCTAAGCCTAGGGCACCAGCTTATTCAGCAGCGCAGAGTCGTGTCAGATGGGTTGTCCAGATATGTCAAGTGAAGACCCGAGTCCAGTTGCCAGAGAGGTCAGTAGCAGCAGCAGCAGCAGCAGTCATTTGTACAAAATCACCTCAATTGTTTCAGAGAACATTAGTTTTAGTTTACGTTGTTTTGGATCCAGGGCTGCATCTTGCAATTCTTCATTTCGTTTTTCAAGTCTTTTCTTTGCACCACCTGGCTGTTCCATTACATTACGCGTTATCAAATTCCTGGCTCGGGCCAGGCAGTCTGTTGTAACTTGTTTTGGTCGTACGACGTATGCTAATAGCTAGTAGGTTTAGGCAGGGGCCCACAGTAGCAGCAACATTTAGCAGTTTAGCAGCAGCAGTAGCAGTAGCAGTAGCCCTGTAGCAGTAGCAGTGAGCAGTCAGCAGAGTAAGCATATAGCAGTGTATTACCAAGTAGTAGTAATCAGTAGTAGTAGTAGTAGTAGTAGTAGTAGTAGTAGTAGTAGTAGTAGTGAGTAGTAGTAGTAGTATGGTAGTAGTAGTAGTATTAGTAGTAGTATTAATGTGTAGTAGTAGTAGTAGTAGTAGTAGTAGTAGTAGTAGTGGTAATAATGTTAGTGGTAGTAGTAGTAGTAGTAGTAGTAGTAGTAGTAGTAGTAGTAGTAGTAGTAGTAGTAGTAGTAGTAGTAGTAGTAGTAGTAGTTAGTAGTAGTAGTATTAGTAGTAGTAGTAGTAGTAGTAGTAATGCAGTAGTAGTAGTAGTAGTATTGGCAGTAACAAGTGAGAGTAGTAGTAGTATTCGGTGTTGATGTTGTTGTTGAAAGAGAAGAAGAAAGAGGAAAGGAGATCAAAGAAAAAGCTTCAGAAAAGGGACGTTAAAGGAAGAGCTGTTCCTTTAGCTAATCCAGCTACGCCGTAGTGGTAAACGAATTTACTTTTGTCAGCCTTTGGATGTGAATCCTTAGGCCGGGTGGTGAGTCTCCTTAGCCATCCGGATGTCCACAAAGTCAGCGTATTGCTAGTGCGCCATTTTAAAGTGGAGGTTGTTATGGGGCGCTAATGGGACAAACATCTAGGAATGTCTTTCTGTTCTGAGGGGTTGAACCTTCTACCTTTGGTTTGACGGCGTAGAACGCTAACTACTAGGGAGTTGTATAATTACTTTAAAGAAAATCAACAAATGTGCCAGTAGATGCGTTTTATTTCTGATCACCACTATAATTTTAATTCATATGTCGTTCATCCTGTGTTTAGTAGACCTATTATAGGTTATGTAATTGTTACTTAGTTATGTTTAAGCAACTTATCTCAATTAATTATCTCCACACAAACCAGTGATCATTGTAGCAATATGTTGCTTTCTTGTCAGCTTAATCAAGTGAATAAACGAAAATTGATTGATTGATTGTTAACTTTAGGTTATTAGAGTTCGTTATAGTTGAGCGTTTTCAGTCATAGTTGACTGGCTAATGGCGGTTTAGTTGTTGGTGATCTTGTCGGTGATCCATGCAGTGTGGCTTCCGACGCGGCAGTAG
>JACEVL010002904.1:0-21792 GCA_020284085.1 Aporrectodea caliginosa
TACATATGTGCATTCAGGCAAGGACTAAAGACCTACATAGTCATAAAGGGGATGTCGACCTAATGTATGAAACAAGTATAAACAAGTACAATTGATCCACTTAAACGTCTTAACAAAATTGCAGGACAGATGTAGTCATAGTCCTAATCGACGTTCAGTTTTCGGAAGGATTCCTTTGGAATGTTGTCGGCAGGTCTCTTCGATTCGTCGATTTTATACTTGTCGCTTGTGTTTGCCAGAACTTGAGCCCTAACTTCTGGGTTGGCCATTTTCTTCTTTAGATCGGCTGAAAAAAATACAAAGAAAATCAACTTCCTAAATGGTTCAGAACCAGCATAATTGTCATTCAAACATTTATGGCTGTGTTTGCTTAATCCTCTATCGTTGACGTTCATCAGTCTCTCTCTATGACATTGCATCAGTTAAACGCCCTGGCGACTATATTTAGTCTGGCATGCTGGAAAGCCCTTGGATTTAGGCACAGGCATCAGTTGATAATTATAACGTGCTGGACTAGGCTATAAGCGCTGCAGAACGACGAGTCTAAACCTTTTTGTAAAATGAATAGCCTAAACCTCTGTGCAGCATATAGCCTAAACCTTTATGTAGATTGAATAACCTAAACCTTTGTGCAGAATATTGTGGAGGAATTTACGGGTTGCCCTCCCCGGGAGCTGGTCTGGCATGCTTGGGTTTTTGAGTGCATAATTGACACTGTGCCTATGTGTGCATGTCCTGTGTTCTGTCCCTTTGCTTGTCCGTGTGTGTCCTGCTTGGCTTCTGCACGAGGTATCCCCTTCCCCGTCCGGCTTCTGCACGAACTATCTCCCCCGCGGCTCGGCCCTTGCACGAGGTATCTCCTTCCCCGTCCGGCTTCTGCACGAGGTATCCCCTTCCCCGTCCGGCTTCTGCACGAGGTATCTCCTTCCCCGTCCGGCTTCTGCACGAGGTATCTCCTTCCCCGTCCGGCTTCTGCACTCCGGCTTCTGCACGGTCGGCCCTTGCACGAGGTATCCCCTTCCCCGTCCGGCTTCTGCACGAGGTATCCCCTTCCCCGTCCGGCTTCTGCACGAACCCCGGGCCTTGCACGACCGGCCCTTGCACGAGGTATCCCCCCCTCTTTAGTAGTATATATAGAGGTCGCTTGTGTGTAGTATTTTAACTTGCTGAGAACTTGCTGACGGTCTTGCTGTGGTGATTGCTGTGTGCTCTGACTTGGTGACCTGGTGTTCGATTCGATTGTGAAACTGTCTGCCGTTGCTGGTCTGTGTGACCGTGATAGAGTTGGCTGACGATTTGGCAGCAATATACGGGTTCAAAACCTAGTGACTTTGACTTGTCTTGGTTGGTTTGAGAACGTCGTCAACGGCGAGCGCCTTAAGCCGTCTGCTATACTCCAGACGCCGGACTTGCGCTCTTTCGAGCGACACGCGAGACTATTTGCCTCCTGAGCAGAAACCTCTGCCTTCGCCTCACGAAGAAGGGTTCGAATCGTCTAACCAGACGACTGAGAGAGAGAGGGGTTTTCCGCGACACTGGTACCAGAAGAAGTGGAGTTCGAGTCTTCCGCCAGCCGACGACGATAGAATCAACCGATGATGCTCCGTGAAGAAGACGACGACTACGACGACGGTGAGATTGCCTTCCGGATGCCGAGTCAAGTCCGAACGCCTGCCGATATTTCTACGCCAGCTGCGAGACGAATGGCCGCGATCGGGACGAAACCGGACAGCAGCCGTTTCCTGGAAGATCTCTCCTTCCCGACGCCGAGTCAAGTCCGAACGCCTGCCGAGACGTCGACGCCAACCGCGAGGAGAGCAACGATGGAGATGCCGTCGGACCGAATCCGTGTGCTGTCCGAAATCAACTTCGACGACCCAGAGCCGGTGAGATCGAGCTTCCGAGAAAAGATGGGCGAACCGAGAGATGAAAAGATGAATTTGAGACCGAGCTTCCGCGAAGACAGGGAAGAAGGGATGACCGTGAAACCGGAGAGAACGAGCTTCCGAGGAAAGACGGGCGAATCGACGACAGAAAAGATGAAATTGAAATCGGACGGCCGCGTAAAGACCGAAGAGACTGAAAAGACGGGCGAGCCGATGAATTCTACGACAAATCTACTGGAAAGTGTCGGTGGTTTGCTGCGTAATCGGCCGACGCCGATGAAACCAGGCAAGTTCGATGGGACGGGCTCGTTGGAGTCGTTCCTAGTGCAGTTCGAGGTCTGCGCGAGGCACAACAAGTGGACGGCCGCCGACCGAGTCGACTACCTACGATGTTCGCTGGAGAAGGCCGCGACGCAGCTCCTTTGGGACTTCGGCGCTCAACCGAGCGCGAGCTATGAAGAATTGGTCGAACGCCTTCGGCAAAGATACGGGACGGAGGGCCAAGCAGAAACTTTCCGTGCTCAGCTGTACTACCGCCGCCAACGACCAGAAGAAAACCTGAGCGACCTGCTGCATGAGATTCGACGGCTGGTTGTCCTAGCCTACCCGGTGCCTTCCAACGAGACGACGCAGATCATCGCGAAGGACTCCTTCTTGGAAGCGATGAGAGACCGAGAACTTTCGCTCAAAGTACGCGAGCGAGAGCCGAAGACTCTCGATGAAGCTTACCGGACGGCGCTTCGCTTGGAAGCCTACCAGCGAGCGACCGACCCCGACGACCGGAGAAGACAGCCGAACAGAGTTCGTGGAGCCCAGGAAACCGACGTGAACCCCCAGTTGCAATCGCAGCTGGACCGGTTTCTGGCTACGCAGATGGAGGAGCAGCGACGATTCCAGCGAGAGATTGAGCAACGAATCGACCGCCAACTCCGCGAGATCCGCCGAGGAACTTCGATGAACGATGGACCGGGTCGAGACGCTCGCCCCGATGAACAAGCTACGACGCCACCGGAGAACACGCGACGATCGGTGACTTGCTACAACTGCGGACGAGCAGGTCACATCTCGCGTAACTGCCGTCAACGACGCCGCTTCCGCAACCGACCGAACGACGACGCACCGGCCGATGATGAACAAGCTCCGATGCCACCGGACCCGGTGGCCCGCAACAACACGACCCGTCCGAGCCTGCCGGACCGAGCGAGCAAGAACGCAATCTACATTCGAGGGACGATTCACGGACGATCGCAGCTGTGCCTGGTCGACACTGGATCGGAGGTCAGCCTGGTGCCTTCATCTACCGTCGACGGGTTAGAGCTTCGTTCTTGCAATCGCTTTTTGATGGCTGCTAATGGGACTTCTATACGTGTCCTTGGGGAGGTCCAGGTGCCCATTAAGATAGCGGGTGGTTTGCAGATTCATACTTCATTTCTGGTGTCTGACCAAATTGCTGAGCCCATGCTTGGGATGGACTGGTTAAGGGAGCATCGCTGTCGCTTAAGTTTTGGGACTGGGGCCTTGTATATTGACCGTAAACGTATCTCCCTGGTGAGAGGTAATGGGTCAATGTGGTGCCGGCGCGTGATCGTTGCCGAGGAGGTTATAGTGTCCCCTAGGTGCCAGAGCGATGTCCCGGTGAAAACTTTGTATGGGGATTTGACTACTATAGCGCCTGCTTGGATGACTGAGGCTCAAGAAATTCAGCCTGGTGTGCATCTTGCCCGTGTAGTGGTCGATGATCACGCGGACAACCGCGTTAGGATTGTGAATTTGAGTGAGAATGAAGTTCGCTTGTCTAAGGACCAGATGTTAGGAGGTTTACACCCGGTAGAAGTTGAATCTTGTAAGCAGAATGATGAGAGTACAGGGCCGAAAGATGCTGTTTCGCCTAGTGAAATGTTGTTGGCCGATCTGCCCGACGATGTGTCGCCAGAAATTAGGGAAAGACTTAGCGGATTGCTGGTTGAGTACAGTGATGTTTTCTCTGTCACTGACCGAGACTTAGGAAGGACTTCAGTTTGTACGCATAAGATAGAGACGGGAGATGCGCGTCCAGTGCGCCAGCCTTTGAGACGTCAGCCGCTGCCGCATAGAATTGTTGTTGACACTCAGTTGGACGGCATGTTGGCCGATGGAATCATAGAACCAGCTGTGAGTGAGTGGGCTGCGAATGTGGTGTTGGCTCGTAAGAAAGACGGTGCCCTGAGATTCTGTATTGACTACAGACAGCTGAACGATAAAACGAGGAAGGATTCCTACCCGCTTCCGCGTATAGATGAATGTCTTGACGCTCTCGCGGGCGGTGGGTGGTTTAGTACGCTAGATTTGAGAAGCGGATATCACCAGGTAGCGATGGATCCGAAGGACGCAGACAAGACCGCGTTTGTTACGCGACGAGGTATCTTCAAGTGGAAAGTGATGCCATTCGGGCTTTGCAATGCGCCAGCCACTTTCCAGCGGCTCATGGATATCGTCTTGTCTGGGCTGAATTTCGAGGTTTGCCTAGTTTATCTAGATGACGTGATTATTTTTGGGAGTACGCCGGAGCAGCATCTGGATAGATTGGAACAAGTGTTTCTACGGCTAAGGGGCGCTAACCTTAAGCTGAAGCCAAGTAAGTGCCAGTTGCTGAGACGGACCGTTTGTTTTCTAGGCCATGTAGTTACGCCAGATGGTGTGGCTATGGACCCGTCTAAGGTGCAAGATGTTGTGGACTGGCCTGCGCCGCAACGGCTGCGTGATGTTAGAGCATTTTTAGGATTGTGCTCATATTACAGGCGATTCATTAAGGACTTTTCCACGCTGGCCGCGCCGCTGTTTGCCCTGACTAAGAAGGGAAGAGCCTTCGCTTGGAACGATGTATGCCAGGAGACTTTCGATCTTCTGAAGGGCGCTCTGACGAGTGCACCGATCTTGGCGCTACCGAAAGATGAGGGAACGTACGTCTTAGACTGTGACGCGTGTGACCTAGGAATAGGGGCCGTGCTTTCACAGCGCATAGAAGGTGAAGAGCGCGTGATAGCGTATGGGAGCCGCCTCCTCTCTACGGCTGAACGAAACTATTGTGTCACGAGGAAAGAGCTGTTGGCGATAGTTTATTTTACCAAGGCTTATCGACAGTATTTGCTGGGGCGTCCGTTTGTGCTGAGAACAGACCACGCCGCGCTACAGTGGTTACAGCGTACGCCAGAACCGATCGGCCAGCAAGGAAGATGGCTAGAACGCCTTGCTGAATATGAATTTCAGATTGTGCATAGGCCGGGACGGAAGCACGGGAACGCTGATGCTTTGTCGCGTTTGCCCTGTCGCCAATGTGGCTTGGTGGATTCCGTCGCGGTGGCCGCAGTGACTGAGGCGCTTGATCCGCCTTCGCCGAGTGCGGATGACGGTCAGTCGGACTCTATGGAGCAAGCTCAAAGGAGCGACGCAGATCTTCAGGTAGTGTATAGTTGGTTAGAGGATGGCGCAGGGGCCCCCGATCTTGTTGAGATTTTAGAGGAGAATGAAGCCATCAAGATTTACTGGCATCAGAGAGATCGGTTGTGCCTGCGGGACGGAGTGATATATCGCCGGACGGCTGATGAGACAGAACAGGTATTGATGCCTAGGGCAAAGAGGGAGGAATTTTTGAGGCTTGCCCATACTGGGGTGACTGGTGGTCATTTGGGTGTTCGCCGCACGCGATGGCAGGTGCGACGCCGGGCGTACTGGGTAGGTTGGTCAGGGGACGTAAGGCGCTTTTGTAAGCGATGCTCCCCCTGTAGTCAGTATCGCCGGGGTCTCCCTCCCAAGCAAGGGCCTCTTCAGCCGTTACCATGTGGGGAACCATGGGAACGTCTCAGCATAGATATTACGGGTCCTCATCCGCGTAGTCGACGGGGATATAAGTACATTTTAACGGTCATGGATGGGTTCACGAAATTTGTAGAGGCCATACCCTTGGTTAATCAAGAAGCTACCTCTGTGGCTCGGGCTTTGGTGGAAAACGTAATTGTGAGATACGGGGTCCCGCTGCAAATATTGACTGACCAGGGAACCAATTTTGAAGGGAACTTATTTCGGGAATTGTGCAAGCTCCTGGGAATAAATAAGTTGAGAACGTCCAGCTACCACCCTAGTGGGAATGGCCTAATAGAGCGTTTTCATAGGACCATGAATGCCATGCTGGGGAAGGTGATAAGCAGCCATCAAAGGGATTGGGACGAAGCTTTGCCCTTGGTCCTTGCCGCTTACCGTGCATCACTGCACGAGGCTACTGGGTACTCACCGAACTTCCTAATGTTCGGTCGTGAGTCAAGGGCACCGGTGGACCTGGTGTACGGGATGCCTCCCGATGCTGATCGACGGCTCGCCAATTACACGGTCTACGTGAGGGACTTCGCCGAACGAATGGAGGCCGCCTACCGCTTGGTGCGAGACCACCTCCGAGTCGCCGCCGAACGACGAAAGCACGCCTACGACATGAAGGTTCGTCCGGCAGAATTCTCAGTGGGCGCTCGGGTCTGGTACTATACGCCTCGACGGTACCAGGGCCGGAGCCCCAAATGGGCTCGAATGTATACGGGTCCCTTCACGGTAATGGAACGCTGTGGACTCGTCAACTACCGGCTGCGTAAGTCCGCGCACGCCCGCCCGTTTATCGCACATGTTGATAAACTTCGTCTCTGCTACGACGAGGGCCTGGATGACGCGAGTAACGACCTGGCTGCTGTAGATGATTCTATGGACACGGTGCCGGCTATTGCCGCGAACGCTGAGCGACCGAAGCGAACGGTGCGGTTACCCGCCCGTTATCGCTAGACTCTGATCCAGAACGATGCCAGCCTTGAACAGACTCTGGATGGACTCTGACTTTTTAAGAGATTCTTTTCTGTGTGATGTTTTTATTGTTGCCGAGAAACGGCGAGAGTTTTGATTATTGTTTAATTATTTGTCTGGGCCGTTGGCCGCCGCGTTGCATAAATGTTTTTAGAGACTCTTCGGGCCATGGGCCACTCGAACTGTTTGATTTTAATTAGAGACTTCTCGGGCCGTTGGCCACTTGATTCGAACATTTTAGGCAGAGACTCTGCGACTTTTAATTTAGAGTATTTGGCTGCTAATCAGCCCTCGTTATCAGACTTTGGGGTTTTAGCCGTGCTGTATTTTCGTGCTCTGGACTTTGGGATTTTAGCCGTGCTGTATTTTTGTGCTTTGGACTCTAGGGATTTAGCCGTTAGCCATGCTTGTTTTAGGGGTTTTGCCGATGATTGTCTCCCCGGGAATGGGGACATTCCCATTAGTAGTGGGGGGAGGATGTGGAGGAATTTACGGGTTGCCCTCCCCGGGAGCTGGTCTGGCATGCTTGGGTTTTTGAGTGCATAATTGACACTGTGCCTATGTGTGCATGTCCTGTGTTCTGTCCCTTTGCTTGTCCGTGTGTGTCCTGCTTGGCTTCTGCACGAGGTATCCCCTTCCCCGTCCGGCTTCTGCACGAACTATCTCCCCCGCGGCTCGGCCCTTGCACGAGGTATCTCCTTCCCCGTCCGGCTTCTGCACGAGGTATCCCCTTCCCCGTCCGGCTTCTGCACGAGGTATCTCCTTCCCCGTCCGGCTTCTGCACGAACTCCGGCTTCTGCACGGTCGGCCCTTGCACGAGGTATCTCCTTCCCCGTCCGGCTTCTGCACGAGGTATCCCCTTCCCCGTCCGGCTTCTGCACGAACCCCGGGCCTTGCACGACCGGCCCTTGCACGAGGTATCCCCCCCTCTTTAGTAGTATATATAGAGGTCGCTTGTGTGTAGTATTTTAACTTGCTGAGAACTTGCTGACGGTCTTGCTGTGGTGATTGCTGTGTGCTCTGACTTGGTGACCTGGTGTTTGATTTAATTGTGAAACTGTCTGCCGTTGCTGGTCTGTGTGACCGTGATAGAGTTGGCTGACGATTTGGCAGCAATACAAGGGTTCAAAACCTAGTGACTTTGACTTGTCTTGGTTGGTTTGAGAACGTCGTCAACGGCGAGCGCCTTAAGCCGTCTGCTATACTCCAGACGCCGGACTTGCGCTCTTTCGAGCGACGCGCGAGACTATTTGCCTCCTGAGCAGAAACCTCTGCCTTCGCACCACGAAGAAGGGTTCGAATTGTCTTACTGAGACGACTGAGAGGGGTTTTCCGCTACAATATAACCTAAACCTTTATGTAGAATGAATAGCCTAAACCTTTGTGCAGACTATAGCCTAAACCTTTGTGTAGCCGATGCTCACAACGTGCGCTTAAGAAAGTCAGACTTATACTCTCACGTAAGGGAAGACAGGTATGCCAAATGTAGGTTCTGTGTAAATACATTTTTTAAAATGAGAATAGTGGTTGTATGTTAATGCTGACCTGCAATGCTTGCGATGGAACCAGCCGATGGTCCTTTGTAGTCGTCCGGTAGATATTCCGTGGGCCACATCTCCATTGGAATCACTTTGTACAGTGATTCCATCGTGTCGTACGTCTCAATCTGTGATCAAACACGGTAATATGATAAAAAAGCAGACTAAACATAACTGCATAATAATTATAGCCCTACGTGATGATATTCAATAGACTCTGGAATGCCATTGATTCTAACACATGTGAAGTACGCTCGCAGTTAAGTGAGCTTACAGAGAGTTTTTGATTGATCAGTATTGCTCACACATTTTGCTGTTACTTTCATCCATTGAAGAGTATGTCTCACTTTTATGTCTGACATTATCTATTGCAAATTCAGTGCATCTTGTTGATGAATTCTCATTGCTTATTAATAATGGGGATGACTAAATAAGCTGTGTCAGCTTCTTCTCGTTATGAATGGTATGCTGCATTAGAGTCAACGAAGAACTCCTTAAGGTTGCTGCATTTTAATCAAGAATGTAATAACCTGTTTGTAGCACATAGTGTGTGCCAGCTTCGAAAATTGTGTGTATAGCTAAATACTGGACATCGTATCGTATCTGAGAATTTGTAAAGCGCCTCTTACAATACTAGCTATTCAGAGGCGCTCTCAGCGTGACAGCCCGTGGAAATAAGAAAGTCTTCAAGCAACGAAGAGATTAGGGTGGGTTCCCGACTAAAATCTTACTACGGATTGAGGAAGGAGGTCATTAGACATAGAAGGGCCCACGATATACCGGTACATACAAATGCGTCTGCAGTTTCTCTTCAGCATTGGGTTTGATACGATACTGAATTTTTCTTGTCAATTCGAGTGCTCACGAAGTTGTCATTGGTACAAACACTCCAGATTTAACTGTTACATTTTCAGGTTAGAGTTTCTAGCATTGTTGACTCTGCTTCTGCCATAATCAATGCAATGCCTAGGAACGTATTCGATTTTGGAAATGTTTCATCAATAATATCATTCCTCATCTGTGAATATATAGTAAGCAGCTGTGCAGAGTGTATGCATATACATATATATATAGATTAATAGGGTTACAAATATACGTATAAATATTCATACACTCGCAGACCAGGATGCTATAAGCTATTACATATGGAAGCGCTTATGCATGTGCTCCTTACCCTCTCAGCGTTTTTCTTCTTTAGGAAGGTCTTCATGAAAGCCACGATGATCTCGACGAAGGCTCCAGCGTTGTAGATCATAAAGGCCTTCATACGCTCTGGATTACAGTCCTATGCACCAAACCAGACACACTCCAATCTAACATGTTCTCCCCAACAACAGCTACATATATAAAGCATGGGTATTCCATGCGGGAACACTGTCAAATGAGATTCATAATTATGTCCTACATATAAGCTGCTTTTGGGCTGGTCTTATCGAACCTATTCTGTGTGATTTTAAACATATCCATTATGTATGCATAGACTTTATAAGGCGCGTGTTAGGAAGCCCGCAAAAGCGCTACGACTTTAGCTGGCTAAGTGATCAGAACTGTGGTTGATCTTATAATTGTAGAGAATAATAATGCAACAGGTGCTCAGAATTTTAAAGACCCTTTGTTCTATTCTGCTTGAAATGTGGAACTAGAAAATGAATGCATCGTAATGTGGACCCTATAGAATTGTGTCATTAGGTAATGCAATTAGATACAAATTAATTATCTGTGAACCGACATAACGAAAACGCGCTTCACAACAGACATAATTGTATCATAATACTTTCACAATGACCAGACCGGGATCTGTGTCAGACATTACACCTGAGATCATACTGTACTCAATTAAATACAACGTAACAAACAAGCATTTTAGATTTCCCCAAACAATTTAATGTGTCAATTTCTCAAGTTCCATAATAGTTCTTACGATTTTGTGATATTTCATATCTTCTTAGCAACTGCTTGTATTTACGATTAATATAAGAGTAGTTTTGTTGATACCTGGTATAACCTCGACATTTTCTTGTGCTGTTCCGGTGTCGCCTGATTTATATGCTTAATTCCCATTCCAGTGCAGTCAAAGACCAGCAGTGTACCGTTGACGGCCGCATTCTCATCCTCACATCGAACCATCTCGCTCATTCCGAGGCTGAATCTCACTTCATTAATCGGATTGAATCTCGGGTCTTTAAAATCCACGGCACCTGTTGCAATTGGTCAATACGATTAATTAAGCTACACCTGTTCAGATCACTTAGTCAGTCATGTTCATAGGGCTTCGGATGGGTTCCTGACATGCGTCTTAGAAAAGTTCAGATTCAACATACATACATACATACATGCACACACATACATACATACATACACACATACACACATACATACATACACGCATACATACACACATACATAGGCCTACATGCATACATACACACATACAATAATACATAGATTAATACATACATACATATACACACACAAACACACATAACACAAATACTACTACCAGCTCCGCCAGCTGCGTGTTGTGCTCCGCTCTCTCTCTCTCTCTCTCTCTCTCTCTCTCTCTCTCTCTCTCTCTCTCTCTCTCTCTCTCTCTCTCTCTCTCTCTCTCTCTCTCTCTCTCTCTCTCTCTCTCTCTCTCTCTCATGATGCTGCAGTTGTTCTTGTTCATGCCTTTGTTACCAGCAGAGTTGATAACTGTAGTTCGATTCTCGCTGGTCTCCCTTCTGGCCTAATAAGCCGTCTTGACCGGGTCCTCCGCACAGCTGCCAGACTTATTGGTCGTATTCCAAAATACGCTTCAGTCTCCGCTTACATGCGCGATGTTCTGCACTGGCTTCCTGCTTCGCAGCGCATCTCTTACAGGATAGCAGCCTTAGTTTGGCGGTGCCTTGCTGGCTGTGCTCCATCATACCTTTCTGACCTCTGTCGTCCTGTCTCTGACCTAGCCCCCCGTCGGGCTCTGCGTTCCTCGGCCAAGGGAGAGCTCCTTGTCCCCCGGGCCCGTTTATGTCTCAAGCAGCGCCGAGCCTTTTCGGTTGTTGGGTCCTCAACCTGGAATGGGCTCCCACTTGAGCTGCGCTTGATGCCTCGCAGCAAGTTGCCTGCTTACTGCCGCCTTCTCAAGTCTTCTCTGTTTAGCCGTGGCTGGGCTGGGAGCGCCTCTGAGTAGGTTCCTTGAAGGGGCGCTATATAAATGCTCGGAATGAATGAATGAATGAACACATACACACATACACCCGTACATACATGGGACCTAATAAATTTTTATTAAGTCTTTTCTATTGTGTTCACCATTTAGACCATTATCTTCAAAGTGCCTCACGGATTCCATATGGTTAGTAAGGGATCTGATAAAGAAAGTTGAATATAACCAGATTAGAATAATTAGTTCGTCTATTGTGATTAACGTCATTGCTTTGTAAATGTATTGTATTGTATTTGAACACTTGTTATAGCGCCTCTACCAGATTGCCCATTCAGAGGCGCTCCCGACTATACTGCGTGTTGGTCTTTAGAAATCAGCCTCTTGCAATTATTTATTCTATGGCGTTCAAACTATTAATTAGGGGTTACAACAAATATGCCTTTATCTAGGTCTAGAAAATAGCTTCATTCAGAAGAAATAGTGCGACCTAACTCATTCATACATTCTTTCCCAGAATTTATATAGCGCCTCTTCAAGAGACATACTCAGAGGCGCTCCCAGCCCAGTCACGGCTAAAAAAGTGTGATTTGAGATACTTATGAAAGGCAGGTGAATCTAGCCGAGGCATCAATCGCACGTCTAGTGGGAGGCCATTCCAGATGGAGGGACCCACAATCGAAAAGGCTCGACGCTGTCTAATAGAAGTGTGAGCTCGGGACCAAAAGCTCTCCCTTTCTGAAGAACGCAGAGATCTACGAGCTGCGAGGTCAGAGACTAAGATCAGACAAGTACGATGGAGCGCAGCCAAGAAGGCACCTCCATACAAGTGCAGCAACTCGATAGGAGATGCGCTGAGAAACAGGGAGCCAGTGAAGAACATCACGCATATAGGCAGAGACAGGAGCATATTTAGGCAGATGGCCAATGAGGCGAGCAGCTGAACGCAGAACTCGATCAAGGCGCCCAATTAGCCCCAATGGCAGACCTACGTGCGACACGGTAGCCGTGTGGGTCACTGGGACACGGTGGCCGATTGGTTACAGCGCTCGACTTGTAAAGCGGAGAGAAGGGGTTTGAGCATCCCATGAGGCGGTTCCTGTTTAGGGACCTTGAGCAAGTCCTTCACTCGCAATTATTGACACTGTAAGTGCCATCAATTGATACTTGGTTGTTGTTAGATAGTGACGCTTAATAAATGCGTAATAATAATAATAATAATAATAATAATAATAATAATAATAATTATTATTATTATTATTATTATTAATATTATTATTATTATTATTATTATTATATTATTATTATTATTATTATTATTATAATAATAATAATAATTTTAACCGTTCCAGACTTTTAACAATTTAATTAATCTTGAAGTCCCTGAGGGATCATGTTTACCTCGGGGCAAAAAAATAATAATAATAATTCAGAATGTACCTGGTCGAACCAGGGTAATCCTCCGACCCTCTTTGTCTGTCTGAGGAAGGTATACAACGACTCTAAAGAAGAAGAAGAAGAAATGCATTGTAATACCCAGCTCAAACAGCTGTTTGTACTAAAAAGGGGTCAGTCATTAATTTCATCTGGTAGGCGTCAATTCCACACAATAATGACCAACTCACTGTATGGACTTAAACTATGATTAATACTGTTTTAGGTCATTTCTGTTAAACAGTTCATTTGAATGGATGAACCAAGCAGAGGTTAAAGAATATACATAAGACAACGATATGTTTAGGTTTAATATGTTACGATACTGCATTCATTATATTATTGCATCTCCGTAATATTTACGTTGATAACATAGGCCTGTATACCGCTGCACACAAGTTGCTGAAAGCTACCGATAACTAAATGTCTTATGAACGGTTTACCAATAACACATCAGAAATGCAGTTCACTCTTCAGATAACTAACACCCACCCGAAAGGTCATATCTTTACTTTACATTTGTGCAGTTACCATATCTAAAACTACACTAAAAAAATAAAGTATCTTTCTGACTATATGCGAAAGCCGTTATTTGCGACCTCATCTCGTTCCTTGCGCTCTGCTGATTGGCTAGATCTTTTTGTTCCTAGGACTAGGACTGCCTTGGCTCAACGCCGGGCATTTGCTGTGGTTGGTCCCTCTACTTGGAATGACCTTCCCCCTCATTAAGGGCTTAACTACTGACTAGTTGTTCCTCTTTGGTCTCTCTTTCTTAAAAGACGTTTCTTTTCCCCGGGGTTTTCGTGCTGAGAGCGCTTATAAATAGTTATTCTGAGAGAGGCGCGATATAAATCTTTAGATACAATACAATACAATACACTGAATGTTAGATTACGTTGGAAAGACAGGTCAAGATGTCTGACCATATCATGAGAAAGGTTTCGGACTTGACCAGAGAATGAAAGAATAGAAATCGCCTATTGCCGTCAAACTGCTGACCCACAGACCCAATGACGACGATGACAACGACGATGCAACAATATATATTTATATATGTAATATTAATATATATTATATAATATATATTACATGCATGCTTTGCTATCTTTGCTCAATGGTCAGCGCCTGCACAACGCAGCATTAGAGGCAAGCAACTGTATGCATACCCTTTATCAAGATAGACCATGGTGTTGGGGTCTTGCAGATCGAGATTGGCCATGTATTCCTGACTGGTGGTTCGAGCGTTCATGATGTTGTCAATCAACTCTCTCGCCACCAACTGACTGAACTTGGCACGACGTAAAATAGCCAAGAGAAAAGTGGTGTCTACAATAATTATATTCCATTGCATAACTATTGGCAGCCCTCAGGTCCATACTAAGCTTGAATTCAACTCTGAATTATGATACATATCTAAAATATCGTGACATTCTTCGGTTAGTTCCTGAAGAAATGATAAATGGAAACATCAATATAGATATCTTAAATAGAAGATAATGCATGCTTATTAGTAAGCGAGTGAGATCGTTTGGTGAAAATATCACAAAATACGAAGAGTTTTGTGAAGAAATGCACAAAGTGTCTAAATGCAGATGAATAGCGGTTGATGCTGGTTGTGGCTAACCGGTTCTGAAGGTGTAGTGTGGCTGTTCACGGATCCATTTCCTCAGAGATTGCACGGCACCAAGTCTCTGTTTCGGATCCTCGTTTAATTCCTTGATCGCTTTCTGCAGACTGTACTCCGTCAGAGTACACTTGTAATCGGCGTCTTCTGGATCCATCGTCAGCTGTCTAACTCTTTAAATTCTGTACAAACATACAAAGTTTTTAACATTTCCTTAACTTAGTAACCTGAATAGATTAATTATTCAGAACAGCGACACGATCCTTGGCGTATAGGCTACATGCTTTCTACTCGCCCACTTGAAGCCATCCCTTCATTTCTTGTTAATACGAATCTCTAACATTTCTTTCTCGGTCTCGTTAGATCGCAATCGTAAACTCCACATTTCTAGAGCATCACTCGAAAGCCAAGCGTAGGGCACCAGCTTATTCACAAGCGCTGCGTCGAGTTAGAGGGATTGTCCAAAGGGTATAGTCAGAAGGAGGTCCGAGTTCGGATGTCAGAGGGGCAGAGGGGCAGAGTACATGTAGCTGTTAAGTTGGGTGTCGTTGAGGTAGATAATTGGAAGATGGAGTATCAGATGAGTCGGGTTATGAATTCTTGAATAGGGGAGACTTCAGTTTTGAGTGGAAAAAAGCTCGAGGGTTGATTGATATATCAAAACAATCAGAAAAACAATCACGAAAACAATCATCTGCCTGAGGCAGATGATTGTGAGTGATTGACAATGATGATGGTGCAACTGAAAATTTCCGGAATTCACGAAGAAGATCATTCCAGAGACGTGGTGCAATGTGGGATATGATTTTGTTGGAGAACTTAAGACGAGTAGTGACCGGGGTCGAGGAAGACAGAGATCGGAGGATCATCGGAAAGGGTGGGTTCGATCCATGGCAAACTCTTCAAGGTCGAGTAGGCCTGTTTTGTTTAGTGAGATATACAATTTGCGACTGTAATGCAGTTGGGTCGTACTATAGCGTATATATACCTCTCGTATATATCGGGTAGAACGGGTTGGATCCATGGCAAACTCAGCCATAACACGAAGAATGGGACCAAAGCAGAAATTTGATTTCGCATTATTCTTTGAAATCTTATTCTGGTCGAAAACCTAATTCAAAGAGATGCATTACTGACCCTAGATTTACAGGAGAACACTAATTATAATGTCAACTGTTCGACCTACTTTGAATACCTACATGAATCTAAGTAGTTGGACCGAATTGCACAAACATATTGAACGTGAACTTGACGGTTTTTAAATTTTTTCTTTCGCTAAGAAATTCAATTGAAATGCTCTTATGAACTTTGTAGAGAGGATTCGAGATCTCGTTTATAGCACGTGACACATGTAGCCCCATTTACTATTTGAAAATAGGCCTATTCGTGTTTGTAGTAAACATTAAGTCTGCAACAAAATCTACGTATGCTGTCTTTAAATTAAGAAATTCGCTACTGTGAACAAATTCATTTCAAAATGACTTCGTCTGCATACATCTCAGTATCTGTCCATCAGAAAAATTACACAATAATTGTAGCAACAATAAGCTCATGAATAAGGCTAACAATGCTCCAAATAACCATATACAGGTATCAGGCTTAGGTGACCAGTGGTATGCAACCCAACCAAGGGACTAAAATCAATAGTAACAGTGGACACCATGTTCAGATGACGATTGACCGTGCCACATCGAGAATGTGTTACAGCTGCGCTTTGCTTAGCGTTGATAACCAATTTATTATTAACACGCTTTGTAAATTATTACATTGCAACCCTGCTTGGATTACATAAAATTCGCCGAGTCACTTACATCTGTGCAATGAAGTAGTCCTCAACGATGCAGGCAGAACCACAGTGTTAACCCGTCCTTCAAGGTGCACTGAAGACACACGCACCTCGTTTAGATAGCAATTGCTCTGCTCGTCAAGTCCCAGGTTGAATAAGAAAATGGGTCAACCATGGGGCGGAGCTATCGGTGATTGGTCGCTTCATAGTAAACACAAGGAGCTCAGTTGTAGATCAAGTATGGACTTCTTGAGTATACTATGTGGACGTTCAACTCTGCTTACTCTCGTGAATTATTTTCTATAGCAATAATGAGAACGTGAAATTAAGTTACAGCTTATTATAAAAACGAGGATGTACAAGTTCATATTTTGTCGGGGGAAAATGGAAAAGAAGTATTCTACAATCCTCCTTTAACTTTATTCTTCAAATCGATGAAACTGAGAAAACATCCCCAGTTGATTAATGATTGGTCAAAACAAGCTGTAGTCGAATATTGCTGACATCAAAGACCCGCAGCGCTGATGGTATTCCACAGAAGCAACTAAAAGGAAAATCGCTGCCATTGTCCTTTCAGTTGCTTCTGTGGAATACCAGGAATACCATCAGCGCTGCGGGTATCGGTAACGGCTGCTTCCATGAACATAGGCATGTTGTTAGGATCTGGCCTGTACGGGTAGCTGATTTTTAGTGAAACATCTGACAATATAATTACTCTTGGATAGAATCCGCAGCCTTCCCACCAATTAATAGCTGGAAAATAGTGACCGTGACCTTTATGCCACAATTTAAGTCAGCACGTTGATAATTTACTTATATAGTTGCTTACTTGAACACGTTTAGACTACATACCTGGAAAATAGTAATCGCAAGCTCCAGATTTCTCAAGCGCTACCAGAAAGCTAAGCTCGGGGCATCAGCTTATTCACGAGCGCTTCGTCTACAGGGATGTCATTGGAAGATCCGAGTCCGATTGTCTGTTTATGGTTGATAATTTTTCCTGTTGGCTGTCTTCAATCGTCACATCTAGACTTTGCAAGGGGCATTACAGCATCAGTCTTAGTGTTATTGTGTAAAATTGCTGTGCAATTAACTGATGAGCTATTGATTTTAACCTTACTATCGGCGCTATTAAATCCGAAAAATATTCCTAGCATTCTATTTTAAGGTCTACAATGTCTACATAAATGGATGTTTACATGAAGCGTTTGTCTGGCTTATATTACAAAAAATGTCATCATCATCATCAGTTCCTGACGCAAGCCATTTCGTGGCGATGGGTACAATTAAATTATCTCCATTGTCCTCGGTCATTTGTCAAGTCCATTGCTCTCCTCAGTGTTAGTCCAATTTATGTTATGTCCTCATTTATATTATCTAATAATTTACCTGCATTGAAGTCGCTCGTAGGGGTTACATTGTCACTTCTCTGACTGACATGGCAGTGATGGCACGAACAGGGTGGTTTGTCGAGCAAGATAAACGCCAAAACGTTAAGGTTCCATTCTATGTTGACATGGAAGTAGGCCTAAATTAGATCTAGATCTTAACCTAATTTTCTTCGATCGTTATTGAATCCTTGTTGATTGTTCAATCGGGGAAAATTCAGTAGTAATGCGGTTTACTTCCTTTCATTAGGCTACTTTCCTTTTTTTAATTCGCTGGCTCTCCATCCGCCAGCGCATCCAATTCAAGGTCTGTTCCCTCAAGCGAAGCTGTCTTGCTGGCTCTGCTCCTTACTGTCTTAGGGCCTTTTGTACCCCAGTATCTTCTCTGCACAGTCGCTCCTCCCTTCAGACTTCGGCCCGTGGTTACTTGGTTGTCCCGCGGGTACGTACTTCTACGGCAAAGTCTAGGAGTTTCGCTATTGTTGGTCCCAATAGCTGGAAGCACTTACCGCAGTCCCTCAGGATTGACCTTTTTTCTATTTCTTTTGACCAGTTCCGCAAGCGCCTGAAAACCTCTCTTTACCAGTGAAGAGACTGGCCCGGGTAGGGAGCGCCTCTGTTTTTGAGTGGCGCTATATAAATGCTTGATTACGATTACGATTACGAATTTGCTTTATTTAATATATAAAATATGTCTAATTTTGTTAAGTTCAACTGCTAACATCGTCCATGCTAAAGGCTGACGTTTTGCCCATGATATCCTAGACAGACAATAAAGCTAATACTAATAATGCGTCTTGCAAAGTTCAGAAGTGAATTTTGAAAACGGTCTGCGGGAGACATTATTTTCAATAAATCTTTTTCATCAATAACTCGTTTTCAATAACTCTTTTCAATAACTCTTTTCAATAACTCTTTTCAATAACTCTTTTCAATAACTCGTTTTCAATAACTCTTTTCAATAACTCTTTTCAATAACTCTTTTCAATAACTCTTTTCAATTACTCTTTTCAATAACTCTTTTCAATAACTCTTTTCAATAACTCTTTTCAATAACTCTTTTCAATAACTCTTTTCAATAACTCTTTTCAATAACTCTTTTCAATAACTGTTTTCAATAACTCTTTTCAATAACTCTTTTCAATAACTCTTTTCAATAACTCTTTTCAATAACTGTTTTCAATAACTTTTCAATAACTCTTTTCTTTTCAATAACTGTTTTCAATAACTAACTTTTCAATAACTGTTTTCAATAACTGTTTTTTTCAATAACTCTTTTCAATAACTCTTTTCAATAACTCGTTTTCAATAACTCTTTTCAATAACTATTTTCAATAACTCTTTTCAATAACTCTTTTCAATAACTCTTTTCAATAACTCTTTTCAATAACTGTTTTCAATAACTCTTTTCAATAACTCTTTTCAATAACTCTTTTCAATAACTCTTTTCAATAACCCTTTTCAGTAACTCTTTTCAATAACTCTTTTCAATAACTCTTTTCAATAACTCTTTTCAATAACTCTTTTCAATAACTCTTTTCAATAACTGTTTTCAATAACTGTTTTCAATAACTGTTTTCAATAACTGTTTTCAATAACTCTTTTCAATAACTCTTTTCAATAACTCTTTTCAATAACTCTTTTCAATAACTCTTTTCAATAACTCTTTTCAATAACTCTTTTCAATAACTCTTTTCAATAACTCTTTTCAATAACTCTTTTCAATAACTGTTTTCAATAACTGTTTTCAATAATAACTCTTTTCAATAACTCTTTTCAATAACTCTTTTCAATAACTCTTTTCAGTAACTCTTTTCAATAACTCTTTTCAATAACTCTTTTCAATAACTGTTTTCAATAACTGTTTTCAATAACTCGTTTTCAATAACTTTTGTTTTCAATAACTGTTTTCAATAACTGTTTTCAATAACTCTTTTCAATAACTGTTTTCAATAACTGTTTTCAATAACTCTTTTCAATAACTCTTTTCAATAACTCTTTTCAATAACTCTTTTCAATAACTCTTTTCAATAACTCTTTTCAATAACTCTTTTCAATAACTCTTTTCAATAACTGTTTTCAATAACTCTTTTCAATAACTGTTTTCAATAACTCTTTTCAATAACTCTTTTCAATAACTCTTTTCAATAACTCTTTTCAATAACTCTTTTCAATAACTCTTTTCAATAACTCTTTTCAATAACTCTTTTCAATAACTCTTTTCAATAACTCTTTTCAAAAACTCTTTCAATAACTCTTTTCAATAACTCTTTTCAATAACTCTTTTCAATAACTCTTTTCAATAACTCTTTTCAATAACTCTTTTCAATAACTCTTTTCAATAACTGTTTTCAATAACTCTTTTCAATAACTGTTTTCAATAACTCTTTTCAATAACTCTTTTCAATAACTCTTTTCAATAACTCTTTTCAATAACTCTTTTCAATAACTCTTTTCAATAACTCTTTTCAATAACTCTTTTCAATAACTCTTTTCAATAACTCCTTTCTAACTCTTTTCAATAACTCTTTTCAATAACTCTTTTCAATAACTTTTCAATAACTCTTTTCAATAACTCTTTTCAATAACTCTTTTCAATAACTCTTTTCAATAACTCTTTTCAATAACTGTTTTCAATAACTCTTTTCAATAACTCTTTTCAATAACTCTTTTCAATAACTCTTTTCAATAACTCTTTTCAATAACTCTTTTCAATAACTCTTTTCAATAACTCTTTTCAATAACTCTTTTCAATAACTCTTTTCAATAACTCTTTTCAATAACTCTTTTCAATAACTCTTTTCAATAACTCTTTTCAATAACTCTTTTCAATAACTCTTTTCAATAACTCGTTTTCAATAACTCTTTTCAATAACTCTTTTCAATAACTCTTTTCAATAACTCTTTTCAATAACTCTTTTCAATAACTCTTTTCAATAACTCTTTTCAATAACTCTTTTCAATAACTGTTTTCAATAACTCTTTTCAATAACTCTTTTCAATAACTCTTTTTCAATAACTCTTTTCAATAACTCTTTTCAATAATTCTTTTCAATAACTCTTTTCAATAACTCTTTTCAATAACTCTTTTCAATAACTCTTTTCAATAACTGTTTTCAATAACTCTTTTCAATAACTGTTTTCAATAACTCTTTTCAATAACTCTTTTCAATAACTCTTTTCAATAACTCTTTTCAATAACTCTTTTCAATAACTCTTTTCAATAACTCTTTTCAATAACTCTTTTCAATAACTCTTTTCAATAACTCTTTTCAATAACTCTTTTCAATAACTCTTTTCAATAACTGTTTTCAATAACTGTTTTCAATAACTCTTTTCAATAACTCTTTTCAATAACTGTTTTCAATAACTCTTTTCAATAACTCTTTTCAATAACTCTTTTCAGTAACTCTTTTCAATAACTCTTTTCAATAACTCTTTTCAATAACTCTTTTCAATAACTCTTTTCAATAACTCTTTTCAATAACTCTTTTCAATAACTCTTTTCAATAACTAACTCTTTTCAATAACTGTTTTCAATAACTCTTTTCAATAACTCTTTTCAATAACTCTTTTCAATAACTCTTTTCAATAACTCTTTTCAATAACTCTTTTCAATAACTCTTTTCAATAACTCTTTTCAATAACTCTTTTCAATAACTCTTTTCAATAACTCTTTTCAATAACTGTTTTCAATAACTGTTTTCAATAACTCTTTTCAATAACTGTTTTCAATAACTCTTTTCAATAACTGTTTTTCAATAACTCTTTTCAATAATAACTTTTTCAATAACTCTTTTCAATAACTCATTTTCAATAACTCTTTTCAATAACTCTTTTCAATAACTCTTTTCAATAACTCTTTTCAATAACTCTCTTCAATAACTCTTTTCAATAACTCTTTTCAATAACTCTTTTCAATAACTCTTTTCAATAACTCTTTTCAATAACTGTTTTCAATAACTGTTTTCAATAACTGTTTTCAATAACTGTTTTCAATAACTCTTTTCAATAACTCTTTTCAATAACTCTTTTCAATAACTCTTTTCAATAACTCTTTTCAATAACTCTTTTCAATAACTCTTTTCAATAACTCTTTTCAATAACTCTTTTCAATAACTCTTTTCAATAACTCTTTTCAATAACTCTTTTCAATAACTGTTTTCAATTACTGTT
>JACEVL010002905.1:0-15374 GCA_020284085.1 Aporrectodea caliginosa
ATTTGTTCAATTTCAAGAACACTCTCATTTCCGGAGATTTTTCATGCGATTTCTTTGTCCATCAGTAAAAATTCCACTTACAGAAAAAATTCTTTCCACAAAGGCCTGTGAGACTGGAGCTGATAAAAGATCCTGTGCAATGGGTGCATTTTTGCTGTACGAAGCTCACCTTTCCTTCCAGAAAGCAAGAGGATTCCTAGTATCGTTCTCCCTTATGTCTGCCAAATAAATTTTGACAAGATCTTCAATTTTTCTGACTTTGACAGAAACTGCTTGTCTTATGAGCGTGTCCATTTTAGCTGATCCTATATAATACAGTATAAATAATATCCAGGAGGTCGTTGTTAGGTTGGTACGCAGGCGGGACATTTTTTAGACAACGAAGACCTAAGATTATTACATAGAGAATGGTATGCGCAGTGCCTTCATCTCAAGCAGGATTCAATGGATATATTTTCATTGTGATTTATTCGCCTTCATCTCAACTTAAGGGCCACAAGAAGTAAAATGATTTTACTTCTGAAAATAATTCCTAATTTCATTCATAATTTTACTTCTGCAAATAATTCACAATTTAATTCCTAATTTAGTTTTTTAAGCCAAAATAATTCCTACTTTAACTTCTAATTTTCGTTAACGAAATCCTTTATTTTTACTTCTAATTTTAGTTTTCGTTAATGAAAATATCACTGATTATATACAAGACAATTGAAGCTTCCAGATTGGATAAGATTACCAGACTTGGGGGAGCAGCTGCCCTTGTCTGTTCCTGAGCTGCCTCCTCTTCTTCCTTCGACTTCTGATACTCTTCATAAGTTGGCAGCTCAACGGCAACTGTGTAGGATGGTGGCTCAACCACATGCTCAACTGAAATATGAATAAATTATAACGATCGTTCAAACACAATCGGCTGAAACAAACAAACCATCTTGACCCATCCAAAATGAGCATCTAAATAAAAATTTATCAATCCAACGGACTGATTGACTTAAATTAAAGTAACTGATCTTGATTGAAGCAACATGATAAAGTGAAAAACACGATCACAATCAATCAAACGAAACTGTCACTTCACCATGCCACCAGGTCAGACTCAACTCTCCATTTCTCTTGAATCAGTAAATGAGCAAACAATGCCATTTCCGAGTTACTGAGTAACGAGAGCATACCTGATTTATCGGAAACCACCGGATGGTCAACAGTTGCTCTGCTGTTCGCAACCACTGCTGCTCTTCTGTCTTCCACGACCTCAGGGTCAGGTAGATCAACTGAGGCTGGGCCAATGTGAATGGGTGGAATCTCACTCTCCTCGCCCAGCTGTAAAACCAACAAAGTTACGACAAAACACGCCAGGCAGGGCCAGCTAATTCTTTAAGGTAGGGTTGCTAGGTCAAACAAATTATACAAATACATAACGCCCAATTAAAACCCTGTGCCCTACAAATGACCCAAATGGCCAAATGTCGCATTCCTTCACCGAGTAAATAAATTATCGACACCTACACCAACACCCAAAATCAACTAAAACTTCTCATTTCTTTCTCAGTTTCGAAGTTAAACGTGACCAACCGTTGCAATAAACGCTAATAAACAGCCGCTTTGCAATAAATAAACCGTTAATAGTAAACACAAACAAAATGGCTCCAGACGAAAACAGATCGTGTCATAACCCTTCGCTTCGGAAAAATAAATCTTTGAAAAATCCACAAACCACTGTGTATCTGTTTCTTCGTTCCATCTTTAGCGTCAGTTATATTCGAGAGTTTTCACAGAATATCCTAGCGATAAGCCCTCATCCGAATACTTAGTCTGGTTTTCACGAGTGAATAATGTTTAGCGACCAATAGAACTGTTTATCAAGACGACCTCCTTCTTCTCTCTTGTTTGACATCACAGTCTCGCGAGATTTTGTCATCAAATAAGTAAGTAAGTAACCTTCGTTCGCAAGTTATATAATTATATTCGTTAAATTGAGAAAAACAATCTGACAAAAACGCAGAAATGCTAACATGAGTGATAATGAATAATTACAGTTCATTAGAAAGTCTTGGAATAAACTAGTAAAATTAATATTTGATATAATGATCTGGGAATAAATTGAGAGTTGTCCTTGGGTGGGAGAGTATGGTTGTGTGGAGAGGGGTCGGAGTGGAGGTAGGAGTTGGTGAAGTACATGCTTGGGGTTGTGCAATATGGAGAAAAGGAGTTTTGCATCGGCTATATTGGCAAGTTCAAAGACTGTTGGAAAGGATTGCTCTAGGTAACCTAGGCGTTTGGCTCTTTTTAGGAGTTCCACATTGCTTCAGCGTGTAAAGCCGCCTTTCGAACAGACCTGATACCAGAGGAGCGTTTCTATTTAAAATCTCTGCACACTTTTATCTATAGTTTGTCGCACTTATAGTTATAACGAGCTCAAGATCGGATTTAATTGATAATCTCCGTCAGATTCGGTATGCCGGAGAGATTTTAGCCGCCTGCTCGACCCATTTATTAAATTTAGGCCTATTAAATGTTCTAATGAACTTTAATTATTCTTTTTCACTCATGTTAGCATTTATGCGTTTTTGTCAGATTGTTTTCTCAATTAAACGAATATATATATTTAATGGATCTTGACCTGGAACCGATTTCACCCCAGCCTATCGATTAGGCCTATGTTTTGACTATAAGCGCTGTATAGAAATCTCGAGGTTACGATTACGATATGCGATATCATTTGTCGCACTTGTCCCACAGCAGTGGTGCTGCCAGTACGGGAATCAATGATGTCAGGGTCCTGGCACAGTTTTAGCCAATCACCACTGGGCCTGTTCGTCCCGAATCCCTTAACGCAGAGTGTCAATATAATTGCAAAATATGTGATAATCAGTGCTATTGTGGCAAATTTTAGGGGTGATTGCCAACTCGGCCTGTGACCCGAGCTTCAACTCGGCCTGTGACCTCTGTTTTCCCCTCTTGGCATGTCGCCGCAGCGATGATCTAGGCCGAGCTTCAACTCAGCCTGTAGCCCGAACCCAACTCAGCCTATGACCTGAATACAACTCGGCCTGTAGCCCGAACCCAACTCGGCCTAGCAACTCAGCCTATGACCTGGATACAACTCAGCCTGTAGCCCGAACACAACTTAGCCTAGCACGGACATAGCCCGAGCTCAACTTAGCCTACGGCCTCTTGACTTGGTATGTCGCCGCCGCCGGATGATCTAGGCCGAGCTTCAACTCAGCCTGTAGCCCGAACCCAACTCGGCCTACCAACTCAGCCTATGGCCTGGACACAACTCAGCCTGTAGCCCGAACCCAACTCAGCCTATGGCCTGGACACAACTCAGCCTGTAGCCCGAACCCAACTCGGCCTACCAACTCAGCCTATAGGCTGAACCCAACTCAGCCTACAGCCCGGCCACGGGAAGGGTATATAAAGAGATCGTTTTATGTAGTGTTCTGAGTACTTTGTTGTGGATCGCTGTGTTGACGAATAAAGATAGCTATTGAAACTGGCTGGTATCGTACTTCCCTGAAGGGTGACATTGACTAGGTGGTCGGCTGGCAGACGCGAAGTCCTTCGATAGACGACGGAGGCCTTACTTGCGCTCGCCTCTAGAGCGACACGCGCCTTGCCTCTCCATCCTGAGAGCAGAAGACGAAAGTCCACCACAGTGGTACCAGAGCCGTGGGGTTTTGTCGGAGAGTTCCTGCCGCCGACGACGCTAGAATCGACCGAAGATGTTTCCGGGAGACGACGACGATACGATAGCCTACCCGATGCCAAGTCTGATCCGCACGCCTGCCGAGACGTCGACGCCAGCCGCGAGGGAGGACCGATGCCGAGGCCGCCGGACCGAAGCCGTTTGCTGACGGAGATCGACTTCGATGACCCAGGGCAGGTGAGATCGAGCTTCCGAGAAGACAGGGAAGAAGAGATGACCGTGAAGCCGGAGAGATCGAGCTTCCGAGGAAAGACGGGCGAATCGACGACGGAAAAGATGAAATTGAAACCGAGTTTCCGCGAAGAGACTGAAAGACCGAACGAACCGGGGACTTCGACGCCGAATCTGCTAGAAAATCTCAGTGGCTTGCTGCGAAACCGCCCGACGCCGATGAAACCAGGAAAGTTCGATGGGACGGGCTCGTTGGAGTCATTCCTGGTGCAGTTCGAGGTCTGCGCAAGGCACAACAAGTGGACGGCCGCGGACCGGGTCGACTACTTGCGATGTTCGCTAGAGAAGGCCGCTACACAGCTTCTCTGGGACTTCGGCGCTCAACCGAGCGTAAGTTACGAAGAATTGGTCGAACGCCTTCGGCAGAGATACGGGACGGAAGGCCAGGCAGAAACCTTCCGTGCCCAGCTGTACTACCGCCGTCAACGCCCGGAAGAGAACCTGAGTGACCTGCTGCATGAGATCCGACGACTGGTTGTCTTAGCCTACCCGGTGCCTTCCAACGAGACGACGCAGATCATCGCGAAGGATGCCTTCCTGGAAGCGATGAGAGACCGGGAGCTCTCGCTCAAAGTACGCGAGCGAGAACCGAAGAACCTGGACGAGGCATACCGGACAGCGCTGCGTCTGGAGGCCTATCAACGGACGAACGATGCCGATGATCGCCGCAGACAGCCAAACCGAGTGCGAGGGACGCAAGAAACCGATCTGAGCGCCCAGCTTCAGGCTCAGATGGACCGCTTCTTGAATACTCAGCGAGATGAGCAGCGGAAATGGCAGCGAGAAATGGAGGAAAGAATGGACGAACAATTCCGCGTGCTTCGCCGAAGCCCTCCGACGACCGACGAACTGAGCCATGAAATCCGACCTGAGCGTGACCGCCCAGGCCCTCCGGAGAATCAGCGACGTGGAATGACCTGCTTCAACTGCGGACGAGCCGGTCACATTGCCCGTAACTGCCGGCGAGATCGCCGATACCAGAATCGCCAGAATCGCCAGACCGCGGCGACCGAGCCCGATGCCTCTACGCCACCGGACGAGGTGGTCATGAACCATACGACGCGCCCAAGAATGCCGGACCGTGCTACGAACAACGCAGTCTACATCCGCGGTGAGATCAACGGACGATCGCAGCTATGCCTGATCGACACTGGATCGGAAGTCAGCCTGGTGCCTTCATCTACTGTCGACGGGTTAGAACTTCGCTCTTGCAATCGCTTCTTGATGGCTGCTAATGGGTCCGATATAAATGTCCTGGGTGAGGTGCGGGTGCCCATTAAGATTACCAACGGGTTTTACATTCATACTTCCTTTCTGGTTTCTGATCAAATTTCTGAGCCCATGTTAGGTATGGACTGGCTGAGAGAACATCGCTGCCGCTTAGGGTTTGGTATGGGATCTTTATTTGTGGGACGCAGGCGTATTTCCCTGGTTAGGGGTAATGGATCTAGGGCCGGTGTAGGGCGAAATATTATCCGGCAACAAAAACGTTCCGAAACCTTCTGTAATTGGTTCTCGTGACATATGACGTCACATAGCAACGTGGATGCCTTGCGCCTCGTTTTCATTGACAAATATGATCCGAGTTATTTTCTTCAACAACATGGCCGATAAATTTAAGGTCGATCGGTTTCAAGATGTTAAAAGATACTTAAAAACCGGAAAATGTGCAGATAATAGAAGCGAGAACCAGAAAAAAAGCGATATGAAATTTGGCAAAGAAATTTGGGTAATAATCGCAGTTTACGTTGCTAAAGTATTTGATACGCTGCACTCCCGAAAAATAGAAGCTCGAAAGGGTTGCCACCTTTTCTAACTAGGAAGTCGGGACGAAAACTTTCCTGTAATCATGACATCGAAGTCACGATTGATCGAAATAATTTTTCCGGATGATACAGCTCTGACAAAACTGCTCGAAAACTAAGTTTTCGAAAGTAATAAACTCGTTGTAAAGATATCATTTCCGTCACTAATCGAAGAACAATTAGCAGTAGTTAATACGGGTATTGTGTTTTAAGTCACAAACAAGTTTGATCACACATCTGAAAGTCGGGACATTTGGCTGTCCCGACTAAAGTCGGGACACGGGACATTTCCCTAGAAATCGGGACTGTCAAAGTCGGGATTAAAAGAGAACCAAGTGATCCCTGAAATTTCAAATTTTTACTTAAAAGCAAACCTTGTAGTTTGAACGTTTAGAAAAAACTGCCTCATGAAATTAAAATGAGCACCCGTCTTCTATTTCAGAAAAATATTGCTTCAATCCAACTTCTATTTAATTAAGCAAAAAATTATTTTTCTTCAATCGAACTTTTATTAAAGCAAAGAATTATTCTCATTAATCAAGCTTCTACTATCGGAAACAATTATTTCCATCAATCGAGCTTCTATTGAAGCAATTTTAAATATCTAGTTTCATCAATACACTGCAGCTACTGTTTATGGAAACAGTTTTTCAGTCAATGCAGCCTCTATTTAAGCAAAGAATTATGTTCTTCAATCCAATTTCCATATAGGCAAACAATTATTTTTTCACTGCAATTTCCATTTTAAACTGACCATATAAAATAATTTGGTAACGTAACTCACACATGTACTAAACATTATTTCTAAGGCAGGGGTGGCCAACCTTTTTTGGCCGACGGGCCACTATGATTGTTGGTAAGCACGCGGCGGGCCGCAAAATATATGTCCCCACAGCCTCCAAAGAAATACAAATGTTTATTTCATATTTTAGAAGATGTATAAAAACAGGAACGACTACATTAGGTCACTAGAACTTACAACACAAAAGCGTTAAGTGTTTTAAACATCATTATTATGCAGTATTGCAGTAGTCGGACAAGTAAGTTGGTGCAAAATGAGAAAAAATTATTTAGAAAGGGGCCGTGCGGGCCGCCAATTTGGCAACCCGCGGGCCGCATTTGGCCCACGGGCCGCGGGTTGGCCATCCCTGTTCTAAGGACTTAATTTCTTTTCATACAGTTTTTAATTTTCTGTACCTGCAACATTTGTACAGGTGGAGAGTTACTTTACACTGCCAAAGGAACTAAGTCCGACGTGGAACGAGTGCTTAGGGAATGTCATGACAAATCTGCTCGTCAGGGAACAAGGCGAACACAGGACAAGACTTTGTTGCACTACTAATGGCCATCTATGACACATGACGTTAATGAATGGGTAAGTGCTTATCAGCTTATATTCTTTACAGTAAAGTATGCTGTTGTGGAATTGAACAGAATGATTTCAGGCAGTTTGCTTTGACGTTTGCTACTTCATTTAACATGCAGTCAGTTGTGAGAAACTGATGTTTTTTGCTCATACACAGTGATGCTGTTTGGGTGCATAACTCTTTACTGCTTTCGAAATAAACTGAAGAGCCCTTAGTTACAGAAACTGTGTTGCAGGTGAAAAGGTGTCCAGAATGCCATAAAAATAACAAAATAATATCAATGCCACCACCTCCGCAGTCCATTCAGACTAATGGCAGGTGGGAGGTCCTTGGCATGGATTTGGTTGCTCTGCCAGAAACATCAGCTGGAAATCGATATTTGCTGACTGTGACTGATCTCTTCATCAAATACATTTTTCTCCGGGCACTGCGAGACAAATCTGCTAAATCTATATGTGACGCTGTTTTGGATCTCTTCCACAGTTTTGGACCTCTGCAGCGGATAATCACTGACCAAGGGAGATAATTTGTAAATGCAGTAAGTCTAGACACATTTTAATGACAACTTCTTACTCCTCATGGTGCCGTAGATGTTGCTGGCTGATCATCAATTATGTAAGCATATTATGTTAAACCAGAGTTTCACAAAGCGTGCTCTGCGGAACCCTAGCGTTCCATGAGGTTAAGACAAGGGTTCCAAACTTCCAATAGGAAATTGCATTAGAGTGTTGTTTGAATGGGCTGATACAGTATAAATGAGTCTCCATGGTGATGACCAGGATCCAGTGGGAAATTTTTGTTGACATGATTTCTGATAGAATTTTCATGGATTAAGATTGTAGGCTACATGTATAATAATAAGGGCCCATACTTTGATCGCTGTTTAAAATCGTCACTTTTTGGCATGATCAGCATAAAGCCATAAGGCAAGCAGTGTAACAGATTGGGCCGGGGTTCCAATGAGGTGAAAAGGGTTCCATAGCCAAAAAAGATTGGAAAGCACTGTGTTGTGGCTGTTCAATTTTTGAGTGGGAGCTCATGTTATACATTGCATACTTGATTTGTCGTGCAGTTGGACGACTTTGGTTCAATGTCTGAGGTTATATTTATGCTGTGTATGTGGATTTCTCATTCTAGGTGAACGCTATTACCAGGATGATCGAGGGGTACCTATGTGAAGCAATTCATTGGCCAAAAGCACACAAAACATCTACTATATATAACTGATGTCCTTTTTCCTGAGGTACCGGTATTCGATCTTTACCTCTATTTACCATGTTACTATTCTTATTGAGGCCTGTAACACACCTGGATTGACAGCATAGGACATAATTATCACTTATCACGAAATATACTTAAAGATAACTGGCATTGCACTCATAGCATAATGCTGGTAACAAATATGACAATGCGTGAAGAAGTTATCATACCAAGTTATCATATCATACTAATGCTGTGCAATTAAGCAGTATTTCAATAATACTTGTAGGCAGTATGGGTGGTCACTGAGTTGTGTCCTGGTGACAGCATACAGAAAGGTCGGGAACACGTAATTTCTGCAAATTTAACTGAAAATTTGAAATGTATGTTTCTCAGGTAACAGTTTACTTGTATCGTGCTTTCTTTACAGGCGGTCATCTTCGCCATTCAGCAATTTGGTGGTTTGACACGTGATGAAGCTGAAGAACTCTCTAGAAATTATGTTCTACACTCGCATGTTTAATCTGACTTCTGTTCTGAACGAGCAGTAATGCATATCGCGATTCTGATACATGCAAATAATTTCTTCTATTGCCATGCGTTGCTTGGTTGTGGCATTACTGCATAACAAAGTTAAATGGTCGTCTGTTGCAGATGATTTCAGATAGATCTGGATAATCATAGGCTGTCTGCAGTTTGGTTCTTGTCTTCTGATGCCTTTTAAACCATTTGCTAGCCAATCATTTGTTTCGCATATTAATTTTCAAACTTAATTACAACTGTAATGATATTGGGTCGTTCTTGGGCCAACTAGTAAATAACAGAAACATTGACAATGCACGTTCTTGTGAGTTTTTAATATTTGACTGATTTATAACAAAAGTGAAGTGTTGTACATTGCCATTGACTCTAGTAGTCGATGATATGTGTTGCATTTGCCTGTAATTTTTGTACAGTACATGGAGTTTGAGCCTGAGTGTGGTATGTGATCTGTTGACCGAGGCAATTCGTAATGAAAGGCTGTCCAGTTGTTCCATTGTTGTTAATGTTTTTACTTAACTTTAAATATTGCTAAACTCAACAGGGCTCCTTTTCAGAGGTGTTATCATTTAGTAACAATGATCATCTTCAACAAGCAACAAAACCCAAAACTTAATTAAATGATGGACCTGTGTTTGGTAAACTAGGAAGACACCGTTTCAAGGCAATTGACAAAACCAACATGTTTGGGAGTGCTACATCAGCTGCAAAATTATTGCAACACTGACGAAGTAGTTTTCTTGTTTTCTGATTGTAGGCTACAACACCTACAACCACACACCTCCTGTTACATAGGATCAGTGATTAGTTAAAACCAAAGTTTAACTAATATTGTTTAGTTATTAACTAAAAAGTTTAATATTTTTTAGTTATTAACTAGAAAATTTAATTAACAAAATCACAACTATCTTCTGCAATGATTGTCATGAGTGACTGATTTTATTCCTCAAGTCAAGTGAACTGCGTTGCTTTGCACGATTAGCAACGTTCTTCATGATTTTCTTGTGAAACTGCACTAGGACTATCAGCCTAGTAATCCTACACATTACATAGCCTAATTTGAAAGTGAAATTGTCATTGCCAGGCCGGGGAGGCATACATTAGGTGAGCTATAGTGGCTGCCATAGCGATCTCGTGAAGAACAGGAGACAGAGCATGGTCTCTCAAGTCTCAACACCCTAAGCCGCTAAGCGCATACAAAGAGGAGGAGCTAGAAAAAAGCATGGACATGCGACGGTCAGAGCTCAGGGTGATCCCAAATACTTTGATGGATTTAACCCGTTCCGCCCCTTGGCTGTCAACGTTCGGCCTCAGGAATGCTATCAAGTATCATAGTCTAACTGCAAGTTCGATAAGGACATTTTTAAAATAGGCCTGCCCCTTACAAATTTGTTAGTGAAACAAATGGGCTACATCAATCAGATAACTTTTCGAACGCGGAATTTCCATTCCAAAAATAGAATGCGATCTTACTGTAATTTAATTCCGCTTCGTCCCTCATAATCAGGTTTTCTCCTAAATTTACTTGCATAATCGTAATGTCACTAGACCACGATTAAACTTACAGGCACGAATTACAATATTTCTTCGCATAGGGAGTAATATGCTTTATAAACATGACCATAATTGTTAACAAAGTTCGCCTAGCCAATGGGAACGTATTTGTCACCGGAATAGATTTCGCACGTAAGTAATGCGAAAGTGCATCCTGGAAACGGAGGTAGGCGTGGTCGGAATGTTTTTGCTGCCGGATAGTATCTCGCATGACACCGGCGCGTGATCGTTGCCGAGGAGGTGTTGGGTCCCCTAAGTCCCAGCGGGATATACCGGTCAAAACCATGTTGGTGATTTAACGACCGTAGCGCCAGCCTGGATGACGGAGGCTAGGGAAATCCAACCAGGGGTCCATCTCGCCCGCGTAGTTGTCGGTGACTACGCAAATGCTCGGGTAAGGGTGGTGAATTTGAGCGAAGACCCAGTCCGGTTATCCAAGGATCGCCCCTTAGGAGAGTTGCACCCGGTAGAAGTGGAATTGTGTGAGACCAACCGCGCGAACGGGGACGCGGTCGGCCAAGCTTCGCCAACTGATAAATTGTTAGCGGATTTGCCCGTAGAAGTGCCGCCTGAGATACGGGAACGATTAGGTGCTTTGCTTTTGGAATATAGAGATGTATTTTCCGCGACTGATAGGGACATAGGCAGAACGTCGGTAAGCACGCATAAAATTGAGACGGGAGATGCGCGCCCAGTAAGACAGCCGTTGAGACGACAACCGCTGCCGCATAGGGCTACGGTCGATGCTCAGCTGGACAGTATGTTAGCTGACGGGATCATCGAGCCTGCCGTAAGTGAGTGGGCGGCTAACGTGGTGTTGGCCCGTAAGAAGGACGGCTCGCTAAGGTTTTGCATTGACTATCGGCAACTGAACGATCGGACCAAGAAGGACTCGTATCCGCTGCCCAGGATCGATGAATGTTTGGACGCACTTGCAGGAGGTAGTTGGTTTAGCACGCTAGACCTAAGAAGTGGATACCATCAAGTCGCGATGGACCCGAAAGACGCAGACAAGACCGCGTTTGTTACGCGTAGGGGCATATTCAGATGGAAGGTGATGCCGTTTGGGCTTTGCAATGCGCTCGCAACTTTTCAGCGCCTTATGGATATAGTTTTATCAGGTTTAAACTTTGAGATTTGCCTGGTCTACTTGGATGATGTTATTATTTTCGGGAAGACACCGGAACAGCACTTAGACCGGTTAGAGCAAGTATTCCAGAGATTGAGGGGCGCTAACCTGAAGTTGAAACCGAGTAAGTGCCAGTTGCTGCGCCGCAATGTATGCTTTCTGAGTCACGTCGTGACGCCGGACGGAGTGGCGATGGATCCCTCCAAGATTACTGACGTAGTGGAGTGGCCGGTCCCCAGAGACTGAGAGATGTAAGGGCATTCCTAGGGCTCTGCTCTTACTACCGACGATTCGTGAAGGATTTCTCTACGGTGGCAGCCCCGCTGTTCGCCCTGACTAAGAAGGGGAGAATGTTTACCTGGGATGAGGATTGCCAGGATACGTTCGATTGTTTGAAGGCTGCTTTGACATCCGCCCCGATTCTTGCGCTGCCGAAGGATGATGAGACGTATGTGCTTGACTGCGACGCTTGTGATGTAGGGATGTAGGGATAGGAGCGGTGCTTTCCCAGAGGGTAGACGGGGAAGAAAGAGTGATTGCGTACGGGAGCCGCCTCTTGTCGGTAGCCGAGAGAAATTACTGCGTAACTCGTAAGGAATTGCTAGCTATTGTCTATTTTACGAAGCTTTACAGGCAATATTTGCTAGGGCGTCCGTTCGTTTTGAGGACGGACCATGCTGCATTGCAGTGGCTGCAACGCACGCCGGAGCCGATTGGCCAGCAGGGGCGATGGCTCGAACGCCTCGCGGAATTTGAATTTGAAATACAGCACCGTCCGGGCCGGAAACACGGGAATGCCGACGCGCTCTCGCGTCGCCCGTGCCGCCAATGTGGTTGGGAAGAAAGAGAGACAGTGGCCGCGGTGACTGAAGTGTCTGATCCGCCCTTAGCGAGCGCTGATGCTGACTCGCCGGAGTCAATGGAGAACGCACAGCGGAACGATCCGGATTTGACTATAGTGCGAAGTTGGTTAGGAGAAGGATCCGAGGCGCCCGACCTCGTGGAGATACTACAGGAGAGTGAGGCCGTAAAGGTGTATTGGTTCCAGAGAGACCGGTTGTGCCTACTTGAGGAAGTGATGTACAGACGGACGCCCGAAGGGGTGGACCAAGTCATAGTGCCAAGGAGTAAGAGGGAAGAGTTTATAAGGTTGGCTCACACTGGATTGACGGGCGGCCATTTAGGCGTTCGCCGAACGCGTTGGCAGGTGAGGCGCCGGGCATACTGGGTGGGATGGTCGGGGGACGTGAAGCGGTTTTGTCAGCGATTTGATTTGCCCGTAATTTTATTGATTGAACGCTGCTGGGACATTTTATTTGTAGGAGTTGGGCTGCGACGGGCCCGAGGCTGTTGGACATTTGAGACAATTGTTGTGTGAGGCGCCTGAGACTTGGCGAGATTTTATGGATATTTTTAGGGGCCATTGCCCGCGAGTTGTTATGGACATTCTGGCTAGGACTTTGCGAAGGCCCGTTGGCCGCTGTTTTTGTATTGTGTTCAGGGGCTTTGGGGTTCAACTCGGCCTGTAGCCCGAACCCAACTCGGCCTAGCAACTCAGCCTATGACCTGGATACAACTCAGCCTGTAGCCCGAACACAACTTAGCCTAGCACGGACATAGCCCGAGCTCAACTTAGCCTACGGCCTCTTGACTTGGTATGTCGCCGCCGCCGGATGATCTAGGCCGAGCTTCAACTCAGCCTGTAGCCCGAACCCAACTCGGCCTACCAACTCAGCCTATGGCCTGGACACAACTCAGCCTGTAGCCCGAACCCAACTCAGCCTATGGCCTGGACACAACTCAGCCTGTAGCCCGAACCCAACTCGGCCTACCAACTCAGCCTATAGGCTGAACCCAACTCAGCCTACAGCCCGGCCACGGGAAGGGTATATAAAGAGATCGTTTTATGTAGTTAAGGAGTACTCTGTGGGGTTCGCTGTGTTGACGAATAAAGATAGCTATTGAAACTGGCTGGTATCGTACTTCCCTGAAGGGTGACATTGACTAGGTGGTCGGCTGGCAGACGCGAAGTCCTTCGATAGACGACGGAGGCCTTACTTGCGCTCGCCTCTAGAGCGACACGCGCCTTGCCTCTCCATCCTGAGAGCAGAAGACGAAAGTCCACCACACTATCACTCCTTTGGAATTTTCCAAAGATCTTGGGATATTGGGGGTCGACTTGGGATCTGGCAATTTTAGTTATAGCCTAGGCCTAATAATAATAGTTATTCTTTAATGAAGCGCCTGACAAACGCACTGCGCTTGTAGGCCTACATGTAGGCTACATGTTCTGACGATTAAACAATTGATATGAACACAAATTACAGAAGACATAAATCGCAAAGTTGCAGCCATGCAAGGCGCATGCTCATTGTCTTTTTGTATTGCATTTTTGCTGCCATCTAGGGAATTAAGGCATGCGCTAAGGGGCCTTATGGGAATCGAACCGGTTCCGTGAAAACTTCAGGCAAGAGTGTTATCCTTTATACTATCCCGAGTACCCCCGCCCCCAAGATTGCTATAATGCATAGCAATCTTGGGATATATTTCTAAGGTCTATAAACCTTAGACCTTAGATTGTTGGAAAGTACGGTAATAGCTATAGTCTGTAGCATGGGCGGAGTTTGGATTTAGTTCATGGGGGGGCTAAAGCATACCTTCACCTCCTCCTCTGCCGCGAAGCGGCACCCCTTTAAAATGGAGGGGTCTGGGGGCGATTTGAGCCCCCAGTCGGGGTCTGGGGCGAAGCCCCAGCCGCCATATGCATTTTGAGCATACTTGGTACTAATTTTGGCCTTCTGGTGAGAGGATTTGGAAGGATTTTACTGCTTAAAATGTACGTAATGGTCTGTGACTAGTCGACTATGTACAAAGTGTGAATGTGTTTAAACAGCTGGACAGTCGACTTGAGTTTAATCGAAAATCAGCATAAACTCAATTTTTACTCAAACTCAACAGTTGACAATTGTAATTATATGGTAATTATAAGTTTACGAGAACTGTCCTCACAGAACTTGAATTTTAGTTGTTACAAAGTTATACACACTGTTATGCTCAATACTCAGTCACGCTAACAAGCTAACACTATGGCCTTAGGCCTACAACAAAGACTGCGGCTACTCTAAGTCGACTACGCTAATGCAGTGTAGACTAAGCGTCTAGTTCCACTGTTTGCATAGGGCCTACATGAGAACCAGGTCTTCGGGGACTAAAGCAGCAGCTGCTGTCAGATCATATTCAATGCTCAGAAGAGCCAGCGAAAAAGGCGTTCCTGTCCCATGGTTGATCGCAACCAGTTTCTTAAGCGTCGCATCGCTGAATAACTTCTCTCAGCGGTTGCTGAACCCACGGGCAACATTAGTGCTAACGGCACCATTCTGTTGTAACGAAACTCACGATGATAATAATAGACATCTTCGGTCAGTACTTCTGAATTATATTAAAGGTAATTTCATTTTCCGTGCTTGAAAACGTTTTCATTTCGAATAACAGACCTTGCGGATTGATGTTAAGGATGTTGGCGCATTTGTCAGCGAGCGCCTCAATTGATTCCATCCTTATCGAGGTGCAATATGGTTTCAACGGATTTGGCCATGTTCATATTGTCCATGTCGAAACGGAACTTCAACTGGCCAATTTATAGTGTATCAAAAAGAGACAGATACAACTGAGTAAACCAGAGTGAAGGCGCTGGTTTCTTGCGTCCATTGCTGCACTTTGTGAATCATCAATGCATTCACGTTGTCCAAATGCGCAGTAGCAACGAAGAAGTCTCGAAGGGATGATGCAGTTTTATCAGTCCTCCGACTTCTTGCGGCCAAAGGCGAAAAAATTTAAAAACA
>JACEVL010002906.1:0-16577 GCA_020284085.1 Aporrectodea caliginosa
TATGTACAGTGTAGGCTATGTATGTATCAGGACATTTAATATAGCGAATTTGAAAGTATATCACAAAAGCGCTTTCTCTGTGCTAGCTTATATTATGATGTTAAATGTCATCTACAACTATTACATCAGGTAGCAAAACAATACACAATAAACTAGAAAAAGTGGCACCAATGGTCGGCCCACGCACACACGTGGAACCAACCAATAGATTCCCATCGACAGTTGGCATGAATGTTCAGAGTCTCTGGACCAAGTTGCCTTTGGCTCACTGAGCATTCATCCAGCATGCCCTTGTCTAGCTGTGAGCATACTGCATGAATGCTGTATGAATTGCTGAATTAAGACAAAACTAAATATTCAATCATACTCACAAAACTATTTCAATAGGGTTAAGGCACAGCAATTTCCAAAACAATTATTCTCACCGTGACATCTGGCCTGTCCTTGAGGACCTGTGCTTTGGCCTCTTCTCCAGTCTGAAATAAAAACAGTAGATGGCTAGGACAACACTTCACTGGCTGCAATATACTGCTTGTAGTCCTCAAACACAGTTCTGATTATTTTGTGATGTAGCTCAGGTATGTAGTATGTATTTGGAAGGACATTAATTTCCAGGTAGATGACAATAAATATTATTGCATTGTATTGTATTGTATTTGAACACTTGTTATAGCGCCCCTACCAGATTGCCTATTCAGAGGCGCTCCAGACTACTGCGCGGGACGCTGAATCGGAGTTTCACGCCGAAGCGCATGAGCAATTGCGAGTGAAGGACTTGCCCAGGGTCCCTACGCGGCAGCTTTGAGGTGGATTCGAACCCACAACCCTCCAGCTGCAAGGCACCGAACATACCCCTACACCACCGCGCCCCAGTTGTATTGTGTTGTGTTGTATTGAATTGTATTGTACTCCACGTTTATATTGCGACCGAGGAAGAGACAGATAAAGTTAGATACAGGATCCGGAGACACTCTGATACTACTGCCATAATGCAAAATGTTGATTACAGTACCTTTCCAACCAGCTCCGGCCATTCTCCCTTTTGTGCAGCCATCTCAATGCTGCAAAAGATAAATATGAAATATCAAATAACTATCCTACAACAGCCTACTTATAGCTATGTCAAACACAATCAATCCCTACCCTGCCAGCATGCCCAAATGGGGCCTATTTGAGACCCATCAAATGTTCATGAGCAAGTGGCTGGCCATGTAGCCTAAAAGCTGGTGTTTTCCCCAAATCAAAAGTCTTCAAAGGAGCTTGTACTTAATCACTTGTGTTGCTAAAGGGGTTACTTAACCGGGAGCTGTGGTTTTGTTGCCTAAATCAGTCAACGTTTCCTATTCATTGAAGTTGTCCTTTTGATAATTTTACCGCTGCCCGAGTGCCGTCATATAAGAAGCACGTGATTGGATTTCAGTCTGAATGGACAAATATGAGATTATTCACGAGCTCTGAGTATCTGAATGGGAGTTGCCTCACTGCCTTTTGTACCAGGATCTTTACGAACCACTTCTCACAGGTATTTATTGCCGGTCATGTGCCTGACCCAAGTTGGGAGACTTGGTAAGCAAATAAAAATACAATGTAAAATTCAGACAAAATTTGTAGAGTTTCATCAAGGATTATTCAGTTAGGGTCTTTTTTATTATAATACAATATATGCTATACAATACAACTGTCAACTGTATTTGATATTGCCCCTTCAAAGTTCAAAAGTGCAAGCGACAGAACACTGATGACGCAGAGCAATTGTGATTGAAGGACTTGCTCAAGGTCCCTACACAGTAACTGCCTCAGGCAAGACTTGAATCCAGGGACTCTGTGTCGCAGGTTAAGCGCTCTAACCAGTCGTGAATTTATGTAGGATACAATAGACAATAAGAAACAGAGCCATAAAAAATCAATTTGAAGAAAGTCGAGAGCTCTGAGTCATTAGGGCCCCGTCCAGACGAACCCAATCCGGGTTCGCTTTTCAAAACCACAGACGGAAATCTTCCACCTCTAGACCAACGCGAGCAGAAGCTTAAAATTACCTTAAGAATTCACTGTAGGATCTCAGCACGGTTTCAATATTACGCAAAGCGACCGCATCAAGAACTCACCTTTGCTCTTCAAGATTGTCCAAAATACTTCTTCAAGATAGCAACGGCTGGCCTAGACGCACGCTTTTATATGATCATAGTGTAGCCTTATCTAAACAAACAACTTCAGAATGAATGGCACCGGCCTACGCCGCCCAAAGATCAAACAAACCCTACGTAGGCCTACTGCTCAAACAAAATTCAATCAGAATGTGCTAGCTTAAGCCATGCCAACGTAAAATTGAGCTCTGGCGAATATTCGTAATCGTCGCTTATCTATCTATTATTGTTCAAAGACGTTTATTTCAATAATATTACGAAGGTAACGCGAGGGGTCACTCTAACAAATTGGCCGTAACTAGGTTATATGCAAATTGTCATAGCGTCATTGGATAGCTTAAGGACAGGTAAACTCCGCCCACTCGAAGCGATTGAATAACATCGACGAATAATAAAGTAGGTCGATCCAAGCGTGTTACAAAACTTAAATATTTAGTCGACTGGAAGTTAGATAATATGGTGCACTTTTGTATACCCATTTATTTAATTTGTTACAGTGTGAGCTTAATAAAAACCTTGGTTATCGTTTTTGGTTCCCAAGCACAGCTAAACAATAGGCATTTTACTTATTGAAATTGAAAGAGATTAACCAAAATCTTTTCGCTCTAAAGGTTGTGGTTATTAAATAGGCCTATGACATTTTGATGTGTCCGCATAAAATCTTTGTTTTATTCGTATTGAGCCAAATTATTACTTGAATCCAATACGAATAAATGCGCTATAAAATATTTATCGTCCACTATTAATGCACGCGATATAAAATTGACACTGACATATTAGGCCTAGGCCTAACAGTTTAGATATTAACCATTTCCAATGGTTATCTAAACTCTGATATAACTATCAATTTGTAGGCTATAAATTGAGTGAATTAAGCGATCTTTAACTTGCTGTGTTTTCGTTTAAATTGAACTTAGCCTACATAGGCTAAAAGGTGTTTTACAGATTTTATCTGACCACGTATAGGCTAGGGGAAGGGCTTGTAATATGGACCCCTTAAGAAACTTTTACTATATCATAGCACAGAAGCAATTGAACGTGCAGTTTATTTATTCCATGCATTACTTGGCATGAGTTGTTGCCAAATATGAAGGAATGATTCCTTAATCTGTGCAAATAAATTTTTAACGAATTTTTTTCAAAATACGGAAAGTGGCTCATATTACACGACCGGGTGTGTAATATGAGCCACCATTTTATAGATATATGGCCCATATTACACATTCGATCACAGGACCATATTACAGAAATGGTATGCTTAGGGGAAATCTGTTAGGCCTATAGCGTGATCGACGAATGTATTAGGCTATAGATCAACAAAGTTGTGTTTTTATATAATAAGGAAATTGTCTATCTTCTGAAACATCAGGGCATACCATAGATGAAATCCTAAACTATATAACACTTGTTGAAGTTCAACAAGTCTTATAAGCAACATGTATCAAAACATAAACATTGATGCTTTTCGGGCAGAAGTTATTAGTAAAGGCACACATCCAGAACAGGAAGTTGAAATCAGTATACGGATGGTTTCCCACTGTAAGAGCTCTCCGCAGACATGATAGGTGGGAAATACAGTCGAGGCCCATATTACACAGTGGCCCATATTACAATTGCCTTTACAGTTAGAGCGGCCATCGACTGATAGCATTATATTTGTATTTATTAATTTTTGACTGATGTCTTGGATGATAACGGCGCTATAGAAGTCATTTGCTTAGATCAGTCTTAAATAGAGTTAAAACCCTTGATCAGCTGGATAATTACACCACGACTCTGCATTTCCATGGCCATTAAATGGGACCCATAATATAAGGGCTCTGTACTAGTGCCATATGGATTAGGTTCCTACATGGGCTTCATGCAATACAGTACAACCGCATTATTTTGATATCGCCCTTCTTCCAAAGGTGGGCCAATGCTCAGAAGTGCACACGCCTCGATGGCGCAGATGTTGCAGAGCAACTGTGCGCGAAGGACTTACCCAGTAGGCCTAACCGTCCCGGACGAGGATCGAACCCATACCGCGTTACAGGCCGACCGCTCTAACCAATCGGCCACCGTGCCACTACGTGGGCATACTGGTGTGAAACGACGTGTGCAGGCAGCAGGTGATGATGATGAGGAGGAAAAGGAGGAAGATGAGAAAAACTAGACATAATTATTGTTTGATATGTTACTCTTGTTTTGCGAAATTTCACCTAGCTTGCGTTGTTCATGAAACATCAAGTCGTATGTCATATATTTTATGCTGTTCCCATGCGCGATCGTTGCATGCTGTGCTCATGTTGAAAGGTGATGAAACGCATGTTACATTTAGCGGTAGGCCTGTTTGTACTTTTTCTTTTTTAGATAATCGACTCTGCCCTGGCAACTTTAGCAAACAGATAATTAGCCTATCTCCTAGTCTACAATTATATCTGTTTGCTAACTTTGCAGTGTTTGCCCACCGACTCGTCCAGCTGTCAACTTCATTTCTTAATCGTTCACCTGTTTTCAACAAAGGGTCTTTTAGGACTGGTCGTAGGGATATTTGCCTTTGCGAGATGACCCGATAGTCTAATTAAGATAGGCTACTGCAGTATGAATCACCAAACTTATTTAACTCTTACTCATAAATGTAATAGTCAGATTCTTGTTGACTGTTACTTGTTTGAAATAAAGACCAGACATACTTTAAACTTTTTATTATACGAATCCAGTTTCTAAGATAATCTGAATAGTATTTGAAAGCAAAATATCAATTAATGGGAGTAAATGTACGACGTTATTTGATGGTTCCACGTAAAACTTTCCTGCACCGGTCCCAAATTACACTGCTTGATTTTCAGACTGCATTCTTAATAAAGAAGTGCTTCCAAATAAATGAAATTCGGGCCTACACTGTCCTTTTCAAATGCAGTCATATATTTAGTGTAAATATTGCCAATAGGCCTGGCCATGGGCGGAGTTTATCAGGGGCTAGGTGGGGGAGGGCTAAGCCCCCCATGAACCCACAGACATTTTCTTTGCTTCATGGCTCTTCTGAACACTGAATGTGATCTGACGACTGCTTTAGTCCCCAAAGATCTGGTTCTCATATATACAAACAGTGGCACTCAAGGCTTACAGCTGTATTAGCGTAGTCGACTAGACGCAGTCTTCGATGCAAGGCCATCATGTATTTTTAAGCAGTAAAATCCAAGTCTTCTCACCAGAAGGCCGAAATTAGTACCAAGTATGCTCAAAATACATTTGGCGACTGGGGCTTCGCCAGACCCAAACTGAGAGGCCCAAATCGCCCTAAAATCCTCTACGCGTCTTAACGGGGGCCGCTTTGCGGCGGGGAAGGGGTGAAGGTATGTTTTAGCCCCCCCATGAACTAAAACCAAACTCCGCCCATGTGAGGACAATGCGACTAAATGCGAAAATAAAATGTCTAGTAGGCCTTCAATAATTGGATGACCTGGCCTAAACCGATCGGGAGATTGGAATGATTATCAGCTCAAGATTAAGTAGGAATAATAACATTCTGAATAATTTAACTTTCAAAATTAGACAAAGCGATCGTATCAAGAACTCACTTATGCTCTTCACGATAAGCCCTAACAGCTAGCTTAAGCGCAAACTTTTATACGGTTCCTGAGCAGCCTTGCATAAGTAAACAACTTTTCAATAAACTACAAATGTAGGCCCTAGGCTACTTCACCGATCGCTTTTATTGGATCGTAAAACTACCCACAGCTCAAAAACAGTTTGTTATTTGGGAAGTTTTACAAGCCTGTTTAGCCTAATGCTCGAAATAAATCAAGCAGCCACACTGTCGCCCTCTTAAAAATACACGCTCTTTAATATACCCGTTGTCTCGCTCATGGTAGTGGTAATCGTAGTAGTAAAGTTCAGATTTCTGAAGCACCGCTTTTATTCGAAGCTCATGGTTCCAACTTATTCACTTATTCTCGAGCGCCTGCGTCCTGTCACAGAGGTTGTCCAGGTAGGATATATGGTCAAGAGGTTGTCCAGATATGGTCAAGAGGTTGTCCAGAGATGGTCAAGAGGTTGTCCAGAGATGGTCAAGAGGTTGTCCAGATATGGTCAAGAGGTTGTCCAGATATGGTCAAGAGGTTGTCCAGAGATGGTCAAGAGGTTGTCCAGAGATGGTCAAGAGGTTGTCCAGAGATGGTCAAGAGGTTGTCCAGATATGGTCAAGAGGTTGTCCAGACATGGTCACTTTTGGTCAGAGGTTGTCAATAGATATGAGATGGAGATATGTCAAAACTGAATTGAATGCAACCACCCTAATTCGTCGTTGGTCACTCGCTGAACTATCGCTACTGAATTTAAATAATTACTAAGCCTACTTCAAAACAAGCGTTTTGTTGCATCAGTAGGCCTATAACTATTAAGGTAGCCTATTTGATTATTGCCATTTTCATGCGTGGAAACTCAAAGGATAGAGGATTAGAAGATGTTGCTGAAATGCAGAAGCGTAGCACGAAATAATTTGGGAGGATTATGATTACGGAGGTGGGCTCTTCAGTGGACATGGTGCAGAGTAGAAAAAATAATTTAAAAATTCATTTGGGGGTCAGTGTGATTAACTATTAGGCCTACTGTAACTGTAACTAAGATAAAATCTGTGTATAAGCAGAATCATCCTGGGGGTTTGAGCCCGTAAAGCCACCCCTAAATACGCGCATGTTGGCAATGCCGGTGTCCAGAGATATTCTATCCCCCTAAGGCATATCCCCCCGGATGGAATAAACCGGTTTAGAGTATCCGGGGGGGGATAAACCATTCTATCCCCGATCGTCGTACGCATCACAATAGCCAAGACAAAAATCCAGTCAAAATCACCAAAAACGAAGTAAATTAATTTTGAGGTCGACGTACAAACTAAAGATACGCAACTTAAAATATTTTATGTGTACAGTAAATCCAAACAGTACGACTGAATACACTTAGAAACCGCCAAAAATGCAAACTAAACAGCATACTCCATTTCGCTAAGGGGGATATTCATGTATGGGGATACTCTACTTCGTGACACCGGCTTTAGGTATAGGCGATATATAGGCGACTGCCTAGGGCGGCACTTTTCAAGGGGCGGCAAATTCAGACAAAATACATGATGGTCACTTTCGTCAAAAAGATGTCATTTATGAGTAAGGGGCTGCATTTTTGTCCTCGCCTAAAGCACAGCATTCTCAAAGACTGCCAAAGGCCGCCTCGAGCATGCTGGAATGTATTCAGGACTTCTTAGCAAATCGTAAAACAAGAGTGATGTTAATTTATAAACTGTTCTTTTTCATCTGTGCAAATGAAATGCCAGACAATAGAAGTTCAGTTAAAATGTTGGCTGATGTGCATCATGAGTCCCTTTGCCATCAATGTAAAACTTTGCTCCCTTAAAACATTCCTGCGGAAGTCCATGTCGAGAGGGTGGTATTGTTGCACGCCTCGAAGCATTACGTTGCCAGCTAAACTATCTATACAATACAGGCTGCTGGTTATGAAGAAGATTTAGCCTAGAGGAGGAAGAAGTGGAAGGGGAGGAAGTCGGGTTACAGCAGCGTAGAGACACAATTAGCTTTAATTATCGTTTTAAAGTTTTCTTTTATTTTCCAACATTTCAACCTTTTGCGTTGTTCACAAAATCATCACAAAGAAAATCAATGAGAACGGTTGACAAGATTATGCTTCATTTGTTACGAATTAATTTCTGAGGTTATTAGTACGAATGTCCTTGAGTCAGATGCTGCATCTTAAGCTCTTCCAGGTGCGATTGATGCATGCACGCGCTCTGCTCAGATTGAACAGATTTCAATGGCAAACTTAGCAAACAGTAACAATCGTTTGATAATTAACCGTTTGTTAAATTTGCCAGCGCTTGCCTACCGATTGTCTCATGTGCCAATTTCATATTTACACCATTACTTAATTGTAGGCCTAAGGCGTCCATCATAGGTATATTTGCCATGTGCAAAGTGGAATGACGGTTTAATTAAATTGCTTTGGTTTAAATCACCAATCTATTTAACTTATTTTAACTCTTAAATTGCTCATAATCTGTAATTGTGTGAATCTAGTTGATTTTTAAAGACTTTAACTAGTTTAAAATCAAGACAAGACAAACTTCATAACATCTATTATAAAATTCCAGTTACTGATCTAATCTAACAGCACATGACAGCAAAGAAACCAGTTTCTTGGATTACAAAAACTAGGTTATTTGATGGTTCGACGTAAACTTCCAAACCACAAAACAATTGTCTGTAAAACCATTAACCAGGTGTCAAATATTAAACAGAGTCAACACAGAAAATACCAAATGTTCTCAGTTTCATATTTAAAATAATAAATTCAGCTTAAACATTATATTGGCATAGTTTCTTTGTCTCAAATTTTCAAGATGGAAGAGCAAAATGCATGGTAATATCTAAAACGTTCCGCATATTGGGCAATTTTTAAACATGGATACCTTTTCATATTTTCACCTGTGTATGTTACTTCAATACATACGTTGAATGAAATGAATGAAACTTATTGATTACTAAAAACTGAAAAAGTTGGAGAGAGTTGGTAATCATTGGCTGCGTAGAACAAGCAACATCCGCTGGAATTCGATGCATGACTTCTTTAGCTCAGGGTCAGAGCTATCCGGTTCTTGGCGTATAAATTACGATGCCCTCATCGTTGACGTTAATATCCACACGGTATGGGTTGATGTCAGCTGTTGAAATGCTGAACTTACCCATAATCCTAACCTGCTATTAATACATAAAAACCAACTTATTACTCACGTAAAATTAAAGGCTAACGGTTTTAAAACACTCAAAGGCAAAACCATATTCTATCATACAATTGTACGCTACAGAGAAAAGTATTTTTGATCAGCGATGCGTGTTTGTTAACCATTTGCTCTTTAGCCATTCCATCGACTTCTGTGGTGTTCGTTTTACTTTTCAGGCAAACTGCTCGAATGCTCAATGAATCGTTCAATTTAGATAAAATGCTCGTGAATAAGCTGTTGCCCTGCGCTTGGCTTTCGAGTGGCGCTTTAGAAGTTTGGAGATTACGTCGATTAATACGACAAAAACTAGATATTCATCAGCAACAAAATTCTTTTGAAATAAGGTCATGGTAAATCTTCAGATCAACAGATCGGCAAGTTACATAATTGTAGTCGTAATTGCAAATTTATATAGCGCCACTTCAGAGGAGAGACTCATCAAAGACGCTCCCGACCAAACACAATGAAACTACGATCGAACAGAATGGTCTTCAGTCGTTTGCATAAAAGAGGCAAAGAGAGGCCGAGGTGTTCGGAAGTCCGGGCACCAGTGGAACAACCAAGTCGCAGCAGAACGAAGATAAAGATCTGTGACCAGGAATGGAACATAGGCTTAACGAAACGCAAATTTAAAGCGCCTTAAGATAAGATTATTAGTCTTACCTTCAAGTCTGGTCTTTCAAGGAGAATCTGCGCTTTGGCCTCTTCCCCAGTCTGAAATAAAAAGAAAATAAGGCTAAGACAGTATTTCAATATTTCAGAGACTTCAATCAATTGCTGTTAGCATCAAACACAGTTCTGCTTTGAGTAATTAAGTACACGTCGCATGCGCTAACTGATTAGCGTCAGTGCATCTGTGACCAGTCAACAATTAGTCTTCACCAGAGGCGATCAGGATTTAATGGTTAATCTGCTGATACAATGGATGAAAAACGCAAAACAGATATTTAATTTATATATCTTATTGTACTAGGCCTATTGCTACAATCTAGCCAGAACGTGTTAAATTATTCGCCTCGTTGCAAAGAGGTTGCCCCTTACAAGAAAGTAGTCCCCGGCGCCGCCGCTACCGCCAACCGCTAAGGCGGCTAAGCCCTCAAGTTGCAGCCAGTCGCATCGCTATCCACTGCTAGCTACTTTCTCTGATAGAAAGTCAAAGGGAAAGGAATCCTTTAGATTAACGATTAAAACAGATAAAATGAATAAATTAGAACGGTTACGAATATTCGTATTGATGAATTTGCACAAGAAAAGCACGTATAAAAGCATTTCTGAATGTGACGAAGTGATGACCATTGATGACCTGTAGATGTTCTGAAATTCCGAATTCCGATTATAAATCGTTCCAGTTGTTTTATTCTGCTCTGTAACTGGTAAATTGTTATTACATCACATTAAGATACTCTAATGTAGAGGACGTGCATATTATGTACTGAAATCACATCATCACATGTAGATCGCACTAACTGATTACCAAACTACTTAATGTTCATTTTTAAATTAATGGGCCTACATTTCCCATCTGGCTGAGACTATTATGCCAGCTTTGCAGGGTCCTGACTGTTAGCGCAGCAGCAATGTCTATTAGATAAAGGAGAAGAACCAATATTACTGCCATCATGAAAACATTTGATTACCTTTCCAACCAGCTCCGGCCATTCTGTCTTTACGCCACTCCCCGGCCACTGCGACGTAACACTGTAATGAAAGAATGAAACGTCTAACGACTGTCACACAACGATCTACGTATAATAGCCATAGCATACACAAACAAAGATTAGCGAGAACTTAAATAGCAGCATCTTGCAATAGGTGACCGGTTTGAGCAACCCAGGCAAACTCCATAGCTCACTTCCTTCAATGAACCTTTAAGACAGCTGGGCCCCGCCAGCAGGCCCTCATGGGGCTGAAATGGGACCCTTTTATAAAAATGTTCATAGGCATTTTGGCAAGGTCATCTCAATGCCGGTGATTTTACAAATATGAAAGCCTTCAAAGTACTTTGAACTCATTCACCCGTTTTCCTGACGATGCGGTCAGTCAGAGTTGTGGTCATACTATTTGTATATCAGCCAATACTTCCTAGTTTTAGAAAATTTCACGGCTGCCTGCATTTAAGATGTATGTCATTCTAATTCAATCTGATTGGTTCAAAAGTGGCATGAGAATTCACGCGATCTGGACAGCTGAATGGTCAATGTCTTCGTTATCGCTATCTCAAAGTTCCTAAACGGTGCACAGAAAGCGGGATTGCAGTAATCACAGGCATTTAGTCAAGACAAAATCGATATGCAGGTAGGTCTAAAATCGGTTCCAGGTCGATATTCGAAGGATCCGGACAGGCAGACAGCAGACGGCTACGGTGGATGGTGTTTACAATTGGAACGATGAGAGAAGAGGTATAGTATAGGCCCGCTACCTTTGGCACCATGCTGTTTACGCTCCAATACCTGTGTTTATAGCTGTTTATGTGCCTGACCCAACTTTCGAGACTGGTAGGCCAGTAACTACATAGGCTACCTGGTACAACTATAATCAAAGTGACTTGCATCTACAGCAAACTTACTTACTTACCCACCATCGGATGTGAGGCGTGCGAAATTTATCATTGTATAATATTACACTAAATAATAACTCGCTTTATCTTACCACAAAACAGCAAACGCCGCTAAAAGAATAATTGTAGACTGCATTTTCATTTCTGTCCTTGCACCTCAATGAAATCACGTCCGCAACTGAATCACTTGACAAGTTATCGAAAATATATTTCGAATGAGATCGAGATTTCAGACGCGCCAGATGTTACGGAGGGTGGGTAAGATGTCCCATGGGCGTAAGACATGTTATCAATCACGTTGGCAACTGAAGCATGTCATGACAAATTATCCAAAATTTCGAATGAAATCGCGATTACGTAAGGGCGCTTCAGCTGTTAGGGGAGCGTGGAGCAAGATGTCTCATACGGTCATACGGGTAAGACCTCACCACTCATTGTTATAATGCGTGTCGTGAAGTGGCGTTGTCTATAACTTGTTGATGCAGTCTAAGTTTAGATGCTCCATGTGTGCTTCAATGTGGGGTATGACGGTTTGGTTGGCCTCGGAAATCTTCGTTCTGCATCTCGAGGTGAACTTGTTGTTCTTTTTACACGAATTTCAAAGATGCAACATCGTGCCTTCGCTGTGGTTGGGCCGACCACGTGGAATAACCTTCCCTCAGATCTGTATGTTCTTTTAGCTAGAGTCTCTGTATGCATAGCTGGACTCAACAGTCACGCAGAGGACGTCTTGCCCCACATTGAAACACACATGGAGCATCTGGAGTGAAGATCATCTGTGCTTCATCGATCGCTCGTAAACATGCCCGTGAAACCAGTCAAGCTGAACAGAATTTCAATTTCTGGAGGCTTTACGACTATGTTATCATATGTTACACTCCAGTGTTATTTAAGTTTCAGTTTACTTTTCAGTTTCAGTTTCAGTTTTAGTTTTGTTTTAACTTTTCAGTTTAGTTTTAATTATAGTTTTCAAATCTTTTCAGTTTTAGTTTTAGTTTCAGTTTTCAAAACTTTTCAGTTTTAATTCAGTTCTGTAAACATTCAACAGAAGCAATTAAATGTCATTTTTTTATTAAAGACATTCGTTTTGATTAGCAAGAATAACAGATCCTATTCAATTCATGCCTTCATGCTATTGAGCTTCAGTTTCAAGCACTCGCCGCTAACTGTTGCAGACAATGTCTACCACTTGGCATGTTTGCCACACAGAAAAATTAATTCAGTTTTCAACTTTCAAGTTTAGTTTTAGTTCTAGTTTTGTACTTTTCAGTTTAGTTTTAGTTTCAGTTTTCAGAACTTTTCAGTCTCAGTTTTAGTTTCAGTTAACTGAAATGGAACTTTTCAGTTAATGATAAAGTTACTTTCAGTTTTAGTTAACTTAAATAACACTGTTACACTCTCCATGCTTGATTATTCCACGTGGACGCCTATAAAACACGGCGACAGCCATTTACAAAAACCAGAGACAGTCCTGGGCGCCACTTTGTCGGACAAAGTTGTGGCGACTGGCGACCAATCCCTTCCTCCTTTCCCTTCTCCATCTCCCCACCCTCTTTCCCTCCCCTTCCATATACACGACTTATGTACGTTTTATCCGTGACTTGAAGGTAACTCGCAGATTACAAAGTAGACGTTTACATCTGTTGCATAACTGTTAATAGGCCTATATATTCAGAGTCGCCAGCAGGCTTGAAAAATTGGACGCTCACCCCTCCTGTTCCCTCACTGGGCCATGCAGGGGACGTCTTACCGCACATTGAAACAGACAGCATCTGGAGTAGAGATCAACTGCACTCATCGATCGCTCGTAACCATGTCCGTGAAACCACTCAAGCGAAACAGAATTTGCATTTCTGGATGTATTACGAGTATATGTACCATATTGTACGCCGCCCCTCGCCTCAACAGATGTCGCCCACATTGTTTCATCGACTGACGGAGTTTCGTGTCGCGGTAGAAGGTCCTGAGAGTAATTCAGAGGAAAGGCAGTGCTAGGCTTCGGGTTAGAATCGTCTGTGTTCTGGTGCTGCCATTGATATTTACCGCCTATATAATTATCTCTTTATAAGGAACTCTAGCCTTACAGAAAGGTCGCTCGCTACGTCTAAGAGTACCAGGAAATACAGGAGCTGTAGAGTTTTTCGTTCGGGCACTCCCAGTCTTTCACATTCCTCCAGGAAGATGGTCGTGTGGTAAGGCGCGTCTATATGTTCGGTAGTGGCTGTACGCCCGAGGTTAAATTCTGCTTCCACAGCGAAGTTTGGAATCGGCGAAACCTCTAAACTCAACAATACTTCAAAGAGCGCCTCCTTAGTTTCCCTTGTTGCTTGGAGTTTGAGTGAAGAGATGATTGAATCGAAGCCATAACTTCCTTCATTTCTTTAGAGTTTGCAAGAGAACATCGAATTATTACATTAATAGGCCTTATCCTATAACAGCCTGTATACTTATGGGTATGCTCAGCACAAGCAAACCCTCCCCTCTCAGCACGCCTACATAGCAAACCCTCCCCTCTCAGCACGCCTACATGGTCTCACATGGACCTATTTGGGTTTCATCAAATGTTCGTGAGCATCCTGGTAAGGCCATGTTTGTTCTGGTGTTTGCCCTCACACAAACTTCAAAAGCCTTCAAAGGAGTTTCAACTCAATCACCTGTCTTTCCGTGACGGTACAGTCAGTCAGGGCTGTTGTTTCATTGATTAAACTACATAATATTCACTATTTATTGAAACTCTTCCTGAAAATGTCATTGAATTATTCAAAATTATAATGAGAAGCATGATTGTCATTCTAATTCCAATTGACTGGCCAAACGCACGAGAATATCAATGCACGAGCAGCTAAAAGAGAGTTTGCTCACGATACTCGGATAGCTCAAAGACTTTGGTTTCCAGCTCCTTTGAATCACCTACGCGTGCGTTGTCACATTTAGGGAGACTTGTAACTAAGCGGCAAAAGATGCAGTGTGAATTTCTAGAAATGTTAGGTTTTTTGTGTGTCTAATTTACACTCCGGTTGTTCGGTTTTGGCATATCATTACAAGTGAATTTTGTCTAGTTCAGTTGATTCAAGATTATCGAAAATGATGCAATCAGTTTTTCACATTCTCTGCACTCTAAGCTAAATTGTTCATCAGAGTAATGGCTAATTAGTTATTTTGGTTATATACCCAGATTTTCAGACTGCATGCTTAATAATGAAGTGCTTTAAAATAAATCAATTAATTTATGAGGTTATTAATAAGAATGCCCTAGAGGCAATTTATGTTTTTTCATGCTCTTCCAGGCGCGATTGATGCATGCACGCGCTGTGCTCAGGTTGAAAAGACTTCAATGGCAAACTTAGCAGACAGTTAATCATTTGATAATAAACCGTTTGTTAAATTTGCCAGCGTTTGTCTACCGATTCTTCCACGTGCTAACTTCAGAATTACTCCATCACTTAATTGTAAGGTGTCCAACAAAGGGTCTTTTAAGGCTGGTCATAGCCTCATAGGGATATTAGCCTTGTGCTAAATGAAATGACGGTATAATTAAATTACCGTGGATTAAATCACCAATCTATTTGACTTATTTAAATTCTTAAATTGCTCATATATGTAATTGTGTAAATCTAGTTGATTTTTTAAAGACTTTAACTAGTTTAAAATCGAGACCAGACAAACTTCATAACATCTATTATAAAATTCCAGTTGCTGATCTAATCTAACAGCACATGACAGCAAAGATACCAGTTTACGGGATTACAAAAACTAGGTTATTTGATGGTTCCATGTAAACTTCCCAACCAAAACCAATTTCTGTAAAATCATTAATCAGGTGTCATACATTGAACGGAGTAAACACATAAAATACCAAATGTTCACAGTTTTAAATTAAAAATAATAAATTCAGCTTAAACAAAATATATTAGCATAGTTTCTTTATCTCAAATTTTCATCATGGAAGGGCAAAACACATGCTAATATTTAAAATTTTCTGCCTATTGAGCACTCTTCAGCCATATATACTGTTCTATATTTTCACCTGTGTATGTTTCTTCAATAGATATGTTGAATGAAATTAATGATGCTTCATAGGATTACTAATTAATGAAAAAGTTGCAGATAGTTGGTAATTATTGACTGCGTAGAACAAGCAACATCCACCGGAATTCGATGCATGTTTTCCTTAGCTCAAGGTCAGAGCTAGCCAGCTTCAGGTGTTCTAACTACTATGCCCTCTTCGTCGACGGCAATCACCACACGACTTGGATCGAAGCCAAAAGGAGCCATGCTGCCCCGAACAAGAATCTCAACCTAATATTAATACACAAAATACCAACATGTTACTCTGGTAAAATAAAAGACTAACGGCATTAAAACACTCAAGGGCAAAACCATAATTATTCTATAATACAATTGTAGGCCTACGCTACAGAGAAAAGTATTTTTTTTTATCAGCGATGCGTTTTTGTTCACCTTTTGCTCTTTAGCCATTTCATAAACTTCTGTGGTGGTAGTCCTACTTTTCAGGCAAACTGTTCAAATGCTCAATGAATCTTTCAATTAAGATAAAACGCTCGTGAATAAGCTGTTGCCCTGCGTTTGGCTTTCTGGTGGCACTTTAGAAGTTTGGAGATTACGTCGATTAATACGACGAAAACTAAATATTCATCAGTCGCACAGTTCTTTTGAATAAGGTCAGCAAAGTGATCTTCAAGTACTTTCGGAAAAGAGGCAACTTATTCCAGGATGATGGGTCTACCAGAGCAAAAATTATGTCCTGGACCGTGAAAGTTCTGGCCGGTGGAACAACCATTAGCAGCAGAGCGATGAATTCTGCGAATAGAGATGAAACATAGGCGTAACGAAACGCAATTTAAAAGCGCCTTAAGATCAAATGGAGCATATATAGTCTCACCGTCATGTATGGATTTTCCTTGAGAATCACCGCTTTGGCCTCTTCCCCAGTCTGAAAAAAAGGAAACGAAGGCATAGAAGATGATATTTCAGAGACTTCAGTCTATTGCTGATATCCTCAAACACAGTTCTGCGTTTGATAATTAGGTGCACTTCACATGTTCGCTGATTAGCGGAAAGTGCATCTGTGACCAGTCAACAA
>JACEVL010002907.1:0-15037 GCA_020284085.1 Aporrectodea caliginosa
TTACTTACTAACTTACTTACTTATTCATTTACTTACTTACTTACTTACTTACTTATTTACAACTATTGTTATCGTTATTATTACTATTATTTACTGATATTAGTCATGCGCGATAGATTATTTATAGAGCGCCTTTTGAGAGATGAAATATTTCTACCGTGATATTCTGGTCCTCTCTAATGAGCGGTCCGACGGTTAGTCCACTGAAGTACTGGACGAAGCATTGGTTGACCTTTGCGAACTCGCTGTTAGTGGCATTCGTCCACCAGAGCGTGTAGTTCCTCCCGTTCCACCATATGTAACGACCTGCAGGGATACAATCAGACCCCCTAGTGGCAGACCGCAGGGTGGATACATGGTGGCCATTCTCTGCGTCTGACTGCCCTGGGGCTGGGGCGCAATGTCAAACGATGATGATGATCATGTCGATGATGATGATGATCATGACGATGACGATGATGATAATGATGTTGTTATGTTGGTGAAGGTGTTTTTATTATGATTATGATGCATTGATGATGATGATGATGATGTTTTAATGATGATGACGATGACGACGACGTTGATGATGGTGGTGGTGGTGGTGGTTGTGGTGATGATGACAACGACCACGACGACGACGACGATGATGATGATGATGATGATGTTTTAATGATGATGACGACGACGATGATGATGACGACGACGATGATGATGACGACGACGATGGTGACGATGATGGCGATGATGTTTTGATGATGATGACGACGACGATGATGATTATGAAGACGATGACAATGATTCTACATTGCTAACAGTCATTCTCTTGCTAAACAACATCGCAATTACCATCTTTTATTTTCGTTTTTTTTCATAACTTGCTGTCAAAACGCAACAAGTAACATCAATGCATGATTATACAGTTATGGTATTAATCATCATCATCATCATCATCATCATCATCATCATCATCATCATCATCATCATCATCATCATCATCATCATCATCATCATCATCACCGTCATAGTCGTCATTGTACAATTAAAACACAAATTCCACAACCAAACGTCATTAATAAACTATATTAAATCGCCTAATAAAGAAATAAAGTTGTATAGAAACCGAACCCGAGGGGCCGACAGATTCGATCAATTCACCAGCTAACACCGTTCCAAGGAATCCGTAGTTGAAGATCTGAGGTCTACGGGCATTGTACATTGGGTCAAGCATCGCACCCGCTGGAACCAACAGGGTGTTGTAGTAATGGAAGAAGTACGGTTCCACCCAGTAATTGAATCTGATTCCAAGGAGTGGCAGGTGCTCGAGGATGGTCGCCTCTTTGTCCAGCAGAAGTCGAACTCTCATCCGTCTCTGAAACTTGTTCAGGTTTAAGAGATTTCGGAAGTAACCGGCGGATCTATCAACCTCCAGCTATTGAACAATTGCGATTTATATATATATTCATATATATTCTTATTTACAATTGATATAATAATAAATCTATTTAAGAGATGGGCATTAAAAAGATTTAGAATTAGCTAGTGAAAATTTAATTTGCTAGTCAATCATAATTAGCAAAATCTTGTAGCTAATAGATTATAATTGGAATTAGCAGTTTGTCTAATCGATTAGCAAATCGATTAGTTAAATTGCCAATCGATTAGAATTAAAATAATCTACTGAAATTAGCTAATCGATTAGAATTATAATTAGCAACATTTTGTAGCTAATCGATTAGAATTAGCTGTCTGTCTAATCGATTAGATAATCGATTAGAATCTAAACGATAACGATAACGATATTAATCGATAACGTTACTAGAGGCGCCCTCTGCGCCAGTCTAAATGATGTAAAGCTTCGTTAACAACAACGAGTTCATGAGTAATCAACTCTGCTCAGATGCATACATGATTACATACCATACTTACATACTTAGCTACCGAGTAGCCTACCGACCTATCTAGCCTACATCCTCAAATTTATACATATCTATACATACATATATAGTTACATGCATACATAGGTCTACATCTATGCATGTATAAGCACACTTCATATAGCGCATTTTAATTAACTCACAAAAGGTACTGTATCTACATGTATGACTAACAGATCTGAAGAAGTGAGTTTAAAGACAGTTAGCAAATGTATGCTGCATATACATGTAGAGTCACAGGCAACAGTACGTAAGTGCAGTGGTAGACTGTTCCAGGAGGACGGATACAAGGATATATTCATAATTATATGCATGATTCCATACATCATATGTTATACAGAAAGTCTTACCATCGAATGTAGTTCTTCCATATGAGATTCATTATAATACATTTCGTTGTAGCCAATCATAAACTTGGCAGAATTGATCTAAAACACCGTCATAAAACACCGTCATCGTTTTCCTCAGAATCAATCTTGTGTCACACATACATACATACATACATACATACATACATACATACATACATACATACATACATACATACATACATACATACATACATACATACATACATACATACATACATACATACATACATACATACATACATAAATACATACATACATACATACATACATACATACATACATACATACATACATACATACATACATACATACATACATACATATTATTATTATTATTATACATATACATGCATGCATTCATACATACATACATACATACATACATACATACATACATACATGTACAACAATTAATTACAGAGCAGATAGGATTAGATCAGGGTTTATTAGAGTTTCTTTGTTTAGCAGGCTTTCCACGGACTTTCCATCGGTTGGTCTATTGGCGTAAATCTATATTGCCCTAACATCAGCGCTGTAGTGGTAAAATTAGAGGTGAGTACACGCTACAGTAGCCTAGAGCCTTCAGGTTATTTTTCCGAAGGATTGAGGGGACAGGTATTACAGGTTTGTAGTTTATAGTCTTAAAAAGTTATAGACTAGTCCACACAATGCGATATTAAACACAAATATGTAAAAGTACGTTCTGGAGGTGAGTACACGCTCTGCACAGGTGAGTATATTAAAGAAAAAATTTGTGAGGTGAGTACACGCTGTATACCCGCGTGTATGCCCTCGTCTACAGCCCTGCCTAGCATAAGTACAATCATGGTGCGTTTGTGGTTTGAAAGGCCCGAGATCGAGTGGGGAGAAGCGTTTTTTGTGAAAGGAAATGGTCCGATCCAATGAAAAGGAGGTTTCATTCGCACCCCTTCAGGTTACAATTTGTAACCGGATTTCACAAGCCGAGTTATAAACTCAGACTGCAATTTTAACCAGAGTATACAAGCTGTGTTACAGGCTTAGGTTGCAATTTGGACTTACCAAGAAAAGCAGAGGCAACCTAATAACCTATCCCCTACCCCTGGAATAGGTTGCCTAGCATCATGTGACTTGAGTTGCTTTGTATTTACAAAGCATTTGTGAGTTATCAACCTTTTCGACGGCTCTTTGCTGGGTCGTGTTGTCCATCCACGGTAGCTCCATAATTCTCTGACCAATTACTGACCGAATACCGGACACCATGTCATTTATCTGTGCAACACGCATACATGTAGATCCATATAAAATAAAAATCCTCTTTCTTTTGCTATGACGACAAGTACGCCTACAACTTATCAATCAATCAATCAGTCAGTCAATCAATAAGTTAGTCAATCAATAAGTTAGTCAGTCAGTCAATCAATCAATCAATCAGTCAGTCAGTCAATCAATAAGTTAGTCAATCAATAAGTTAGTCAGTCAATCAATCAATCAATAAGTCAATCAATCAATCAATCAGTCAGTCCAGTCAGTCAATCAATAAGTCAGTCAATCAATCAATCAATAAGTCAGTCAATCAATCAGTTAGTCAGTCAGTCAGTCAGTCAGTCAGTCAGTCAGTCAGTCAGTCAGTCAATCAAATCAAAACTTATACAGTGCCTTTCAAGACCCCTACTCAGAGGCGCCCCCGACCCAGGCCAATCGGAAGAAGGTAGTCTTGAGTAGCTGATAGAATTGAGACCAGGAGACGTTTGGGAGGGGGCGAATGGCCATGGGAAACCCATTCCATGCTGATGGATCAACCACGTAGAAAGAACGGAACTGCATTGTGGCTGAACGGGAAAAGGGAACCATCAAGTCATCACTAACCTAGGATCGCAAAGCGCGGCCGCCAGTGCAAGAGGGAACTGGGCGGCAGGGCTCCGAGAGATGTATAATTATGTATGTATGCACGTAGGTTATCCTTACAACTGATATAGCGCCGTTCATTTATAGCTTAATTTCTGTTTAACGAAGTTTTGTCATAACGAAGACTATTAGCGACGACCTCCTTCTTTATCCACGCTTGGGACAGACATCACCCGAATAGGGCAGCGGAGGAATTTTCCGACTCTTATGACTTAAATAAGCGTTTAAAATCTTACAATGTTTGGGACCCACTTTACAATGGCGGCAGATATACAAGTCAATGGTATAGTGAAAGTGCTACTGCTGTCATCTAGCGAATAACCAGCTGCTACAATCACCCATCTGTCAAAACTGGAGCTACATAATGAACGTTGACTCCCGTCCCCAGTGGAAGCCGGCACTTGGTTACATCCTATAGACTTCACATCAAGTTTCAGAAACTCGTTATATGTCGACATGTAATAATTATTGTTGCTGTACTAATTTTCACTCCTCGTAATATGGCAGCTGACTATACATTAATTCTCTACGTTTTTGCCGACGTTGGTCTGTTTTGCAAAAGGAAGGACGTACTTAATATGCACTTATTAAAGGCCATTGCCACTCGACAACCATCATCTGCCCCAGGCACTCTGTCTATCACCCCACAGGCATTGACAAAAAACTGACAAAACTTTTATTTCCATAGCAACAATGGGGCGCGGTGGTGTAGAGGTATGTTCGGTGCCTTGCAGCCGGAGGGTTGCGGGTTCGAATCTCCTCAAGGGGGGTATATTTGGTACCTTGCAGCCGGAGGGTTGCAGGTTCGAATCCACCTCAAGCCGCCGCGTAGGGACCCTGGGCAAGTCCTTCACTCGCAATTGCTCATGCGCTTCGGCGTGAAACCCGATTCAGTGTCCGCGCTGTATTCGGGAGCGCCTCTGAGTAGAAATCTTGAAGGGGCGCTATATAAATATCTGAAATGAATGAATATAACAGTTCCAATAACACATAGTACATTTCAATGCACTGGCTAGGGAATAGTGGAGACCCAAAAGGGGCAGAAGCCCCGCTTACTTAGGGACACCCCATTTACTAGAATCGATGATGGCTGTATAGTCAGTAGTTAACTAGTTGATAACATTCAATTTTCCAAAGATTAATATGCAAGCTCACAAAATGAAACAATTCCAAATAAAATATCATCATTCTTTCAACCTTGTTTAAAATAAATCCTCCACAAGTTCTTAAACTGGATAAACGTAGGTGCATTCTGTATTTTTCTTGGTACAGCATTCCAAATTTTCGGACCGTTACAGCAGATAGAAAATCTACGATAATTTGTTCGTGCATATGACACACATAAACCGCCAGATGCTCTTGTATAGAGCATCTCAAAACTAGTCTCATCTCTTCAAGAATGTTTACTCATCTTATCCTCCATCTTTCCATCTCTCTCGACCTAAATGAAACCCTTATGAACAGCTCCACTCTTGTCTCTTTGAAAACAGGATCTTCATTTGACAACTCTCTGCACAACCCATCTCTCTCGACGCAGCGCTCGTGAATAAACTGGTGCACTGTGACGCGCTGGAAGTGTGAAGTTTACGATTACGATTAATTTTCAGGTGTAGAAGAATCTACCAATTAAATTTATTTTAAAACTGAATTAGAGAATTAACGACTTAGCACTGAAGATCCAACGGAGAAATCAATTCGAGGGTAGGGACTAGGGACACTCAGAACCAGCGAGGGGGAACTCGCCTTCCCCAATAACTGACACATTGATGCCTTATTAGCTGGTTTGCGTAGTTTCTGTTTAATGACACTCTATTATAACAGCTATGGTTAGCATCGCCCTCCTCCTTTATCCAGGCTTGGGACTGGCACCACCAGAGTAGGGACAGCGGCGGAGTTTCTTACCTGGTCCTTGACATCTGGGGCTATATGGGACCGGATGAATTCCGTGGCCAGCAGGGTCCCGAGGCGGTAATGGACCGTGTCGAGGCATGTCTTCCACGTAGGCTTCCACTCTCTCTCTCCGTGAAGCGCCGACAAGTACCGCAGACCAGCTTCCCGGTATTCCCACGACAACTCCGAAGAGTATTGATGTGCAATACGCCAGGCCATGTAATTGTTCAGTACTCTGTAATTGTAATATTGTAATACTTAATGTAAGATAACTGAATCGTAATCGTAAAGCTTACGATTACGATGTAAAATAAAAATTTCTAAGGCGCCACTTGAAAGATAAGCGCAGGGCACCAGCTTATTCACGAGCGTTGCCTGAAGTCAGAACGGTTGTCCAAAAGAGTAGTCCGAAGGAGGTCCGACTCCATGTGTGTGTGTGCACGTGTTTGTGTGTATGTGTGTGTGTTTGTATGCGTGTGTGTTTGTGTGTCTGTGTGTATGTATGTGTACGCGTGTGTGTGTGTGTGTGTGTGCGCGCGTATGGCTGCGAGTGTGTGTCTGCGTGTGTTTGTGTGTATAAAATTCTAAACTATATTCGTGGTCCCTGTTTCTAAATAACCATAACCATAACCATAGCCATCATTTTATTGTAGCCAAACCAGTATTACACAGATGATATTACATATAAGTATTTCGAGTGGTTACAATGGGGGACCAAAAGGGACCTTGGTCCCACTAAGTAGGGACTCTAATTATCAGTTTCAGTACTGGATGGCGATTAGTTAAACAATAACAGTTGCAGTTTTACAATATGACATTATGTAGGTATTTACAACAAGGTAGCAGTCTTTGGTAACAGACCTCGACCCGTTCGTGAGTATGCAACCAAACTGGCAATGTAACAGTAATGACCCGTTCATAAGTATGCAAACAAACTGGAAAAAAACAGGGACCACGCATATAGTTTAGAATTTTACATTTTACACTAATATAGTTTAGAATTTTACATTTAGAGAGGATGCTCGCTCGCTCGCTTGGTGGTCCAATATAAATGCAAAGTTATCTCTTTCCACTTGACCGGAGAGAAGGGACATTTTCCCGAACTAGAGCTATATAGTTAATTATATTCGACCTGTCTTTGATATGTGCTTCGGTCTCGTTCTGTAGTATGGCGTTGACCGTTGCGAAGTATGGCTTCGAGACCATTCGGACAGGAGTTGACTCGGTCACTTCAAAGTCTACGAACATTCTTCTCACGACGTTCAGCCAGTCAAGCTGCGAAGAAGAAGAATTAGAATCATATCTGACACATTTATTATATATCTTAATAGAGGGTGACCCCACTTAGCGGCACATAGGTCGCCTCGGGGATTTGTCCTTCCCTGTTGGCTGTTGCTCATTGAATTCTCTGATTCAATACTTGTTTTTATGTGTATGTTTGTGAACTAAGGGTACAATAAAAACTTTGGTTATGGTTGTGGTTATGACAACGTGCTGTTAGAACCACTGGCGGATCTAGTGGTCAATCTGTGCATGCTCTTCGCAGGTGAGACTTGCACTACGCTTGCACTTGGCTGGTCCCCAAGCCAGAACTTTGCCTATTAGCGCATTACCAAACCTCTGCCAGCTTATCTGCGTGCATTAGATGGGACCTATATGGGCTACGTACGGGTTCAGTGTGATAACATGAGTCACAAATAGGCTCCATGTGGGTTTTCAAGCAGAGATATTAGACCAGGCAGTGCTAGAGTTGAAGACTTGTGAAATGGTGTGAATGATTGTTGTATTGTATTGTATTTTCGTTTATTTCATAACTTGCTGTCAAGACGCAACAAGTAACATCAATGCATGGTTATGCAGTTATAGTATTAGAGACTATAGTACTATTATTGCTTTAGGCCTAGATAATGCACTGTTCAGCAATATAATAGGTATAGTTCTGATGGGGCAAATTGGATTGGATTATAGTATTGAGAGTGAGGCTAAACGAGGATTCAGACAGCTGCTAGTAAATGTAAATGATAGCAGGTTATCAGTGAACCTCACCGCTTTCCGACAGTTCGCTTACATCGGCCGTTGTGGTATCTTTTGCCCCAATCGGTCAGTTTAGACTACTTAAATTCCATGGTCTATACATATACCTCAACATGACATAAGACACACACACAGTCTTTAGTTGGTACGTATCATTAGGCCTACATGAAATAAACAGTTCGCTGACTACAACCTAAGTCGTTGACATAACAATATTTAAACACAAGAAACTATATGAATAACATCCCCAATTTCCAATTTGCAGTAGTGCACACGACACAGCACTGTTATTATATCCTCTGACTTCTTCAATACGATCTCGCACAAATGCTCATTGCATCCAATGACTCTCGTTTCATCTGAGTTTATTTTTTCCAACAGAACGATTCAGTGTCGCTTTTGTCTATCTGCAGGCTTTCATCTGTGACTTTAAAAAACAGATTTATGTGACGCGTGCATCGATGCTTTGGGGCCATCTATAAATGACGTCACGCACCTAGGGGTCGGGGGTCGGAAATTTGTGACGATGTGTGACATGGGGTGGGGTCTGAGAAGTGTGACGTCACACCAGGTCTATATTATTAAATTTAGCAATTAACAACAATTTAATTTTATTAATGACAGCACTAATTTTGAGGATTAAATTTTATTAATTTTTTTAATTATTTTTCATGTATACGGGCACCATAATTAATAATTTTCTAATTATTTAAATATTAGATTTTAAAATATTCATGCTTTCCCTATTTGTTCCATGAAGGAGCATTTTGCTTCGCCATGGAAATTTGGTTTTTGGGGGGGGTGGGGTTAGTGCTTTGTGACGTAATTTTCAGAGGGGGTGTTACTTTTGTGACGAAGTGTGACGAGGGAGGGGGTTAAAAATCGGCCAAAATTGCGTGACGTTATTTATGGACGGCCCCTTAGATATGTAGAAGAGGCGCTATGTCAACCATGCATTATTATTACATTATATTACATGATCATCGTGCATCGTGTTTAGTCGACCTATCGATCAGTCAGGCAGTCCATTTTTCGGGCGGTCAGCCAATTAATCAGTAAGCCAGTCAGTCTATCAATCAGTCGGTCAGTCTAAGTCAGTCAGCCAGCCAATTAATCAGCAAGCCAGTCAGTCAGTCAGTCAATAAATCAGCCAGTGGCAGTCAGTCAAACACTGAGTCAGTCAGTGAGTCAGTTAGTCGGCCTATCAATCAGCCAAACAGTCAATCAGTGAGTCATTCCAGTCTATCAGTCAGTCAAACACTCACTCACTCAGTCAGTCAGTCAGTCAGTCAGTCAGTCAGTCTTTCAGTCAGTCTGTCAGTCAGTCAAACAGTCAGTCAAAAAGTCAGTCAAAAAGTCAGTCAGTCAGTCAGTCAGTCACTAAGTGAATACCGGGTGCCGATGTATACCTGGGTGAAGTTGAGATCAATTTCTCCGATAGTGGTAGTCACCCGCTCGTACAGAAGACGGCTTCTCAGAAGAGATTGCATCGTCTGTGTGATACGAAAAACACACAAATACATACATACATACATATATACATACATACATACATACATACATACATACATACATACATACATACATACAATTGATATATACAATTATTCATCATACTTTCCGCTTCTGGGCTAAACAAAATGACGTTCACTTATGCCTGACACGTAGATATTTATTTATTTACTTACCTCAATTGCTTATTCATTTGTAGAACACGGTAGCCGGTTTGTTAAAGCGTTCGCCTTGTAACGCAGAGAGCACGAGTTATTTATAATCATTAAACGCAGAGAGTAGGCTACGGGTTGTTTATAACAATTATTATTATAATTATTATTTATTGATTTATTTCCTTCGCTACCCTCAGCGCCTTGAAGAGTCATAGTTATCTTGAAGTCCCATGCGCCATATAAATTCCATAGATAGATAGATAGATAGATAGATAGATAGATAGATAGATAGATAGATAGATAGATAGATAGATAGATTAGATAGATAGATAGATAGATAGATAGATAGATAGATAGATAGATAGATAGATAGATAGATAGATAGATAGATAGATAGATAGATAGATAGATAGATAGATAGATAGATAGATAGATAGATAGATAGATCTCGATAGACTGTCTGCCCTGACGTTTATTGAACCTTGAGCACCTGGCCACGTTCCTTAGGGCTAAGCAACCTGAGACAACTAAGACAGAAGCGCATATAGCCTACAACCACACGATTGAACATCGATGGCGCTGAGCAAAGTTCGACCGTACGTACGGAACGTACGCTATTTTTCTGCTGAAATGCGTACCGTACGCGTACGCTATTTTTTGGCTAAATTAATAAATAGCGTACGCTAATTTTTATATTTTTTTATTATAGAATTAACAAGGAATAACAAAATTACAAATTAAAGAATGGAAAATTATACAAAATAAAAACAAAATAATAATTTACCTCTTCGCTGAAACGGAACTACAAATAAGAACTGTAAAGTGACGTAATAACGACGAGAAAAAAACGACGAGAAAATGAGGAGACAAAATGTGACGTCACGAGAAGCAACTAATATTAAAGGCTGCTCATACGTACGGAATACGAACGTACCGTACGCGTACGCTATTATTTTTAGTAAATTACGTACCGTACGCGTACGCTATTTTCTGCTGTAACGTACGGTCGAACTTTGGCGCTGAGCAATTGTGAGGGAAGGACTTGCTCGAGGTCCCTACACAGAAACCGTCTCAGTGAAGCTCGAACCCGTCAAACAGACTATCGCTCTAACCAATCGGTTCCTGCAATCCGTCTATAGTGCCTAGGGTCTACACTACTAAGTTTCTTGCTGCTTCAAAAATTGCCTTATTAGGCCGCGGTTGGACTGGGAGCGCTTCGGAGTAGATTACCTTGAAGGGGTGCTATATAAAAGCTTCTTAATAATGATAATTACACTGTGCCACAGAGTTGTGTAGGCCTACTATGTTGGAATCTAGTTATGCAGCATAGAAACTCTGCGATCTGAAAAAGCAGACAGCTGGATGGCATGAAGAACAGATACATTAAATGCGCCCATCTGGTCCAAAGTTCCAAACCCACTGTGACGCATTGCATTAGACGCGTTTCTTAAGGCTAAGCAACCTGAGACAGCTAAGACTTAGGCTTATGCCACTCGGATCAGGTGAGTCTGTTTTCATTCTATTGTATACGATCTTCAGGTGTATCCATTACAATCATTACATTCTACATTATCTCAGGTGAGTCTATTATCACACGCATTGCATTGTTCGAACGACCCACGCCTGCAGTTCGGCATGATTTGCAAATGCCCTATGGACTTAGAAAACATTGGACCCAAAGTTTCTTTATGCTGCTAACACATCACTGCATATAATACTGTTCATTGGGATCACAAGCGAAGAAGAATGGTAACTCATATCAGTGCAAGTACAAACAAGATTAATTATGCGCGGGATCAGAACCCACGAGCGCTCGTGCACCCTGACATACATGTAGCGTATACAGCACATAGCAAATAGAGCACTTATTTGCCATGTGCTATGGATGCTATATATTTGAGGGTGCACGATAGTATAGTGGTTAGTGTACTGTACTGTCAAACTGGAGTTCGTGGGTTCAGATTCCGTACAAAAGTTTGCTTTTCAAAAATTCATTCAGTCTCTGAAATCTCTAAAAACACAAGCTGATTACCAAATTTATTTATGTGTCATAAGAAATTAGTTCCTATATCTATCACCCATCGGGTTTTCCACTCAAAACTGAAGTCTCACCTCCTCAACAATTCACACCCCGACTCATCTGATCCTCCGCCTTTCAATTTCTTACATCACGAAGCATTCGGTGACAGTGTGTGTTTGTTACATATCCAGAAGGTTAAGGCAAAGTAGTGGGACGTAGTGATATAGCGGAATGTTCTGTGTAACCGGAGGTCGCAGGTTCGAATCTACCTCAAGCCAATGCGTTGCGACCTTGGACAAATTGCTCACCCAATTGTCTTTGAGAAAGTAAACAACGGGAAACCACCTCACCCACCTCATCCCCGGATGGCATAAAAGACAATGGACCTGCCTTCGGGCAGAGAACTCATGATTATCAAGACGCTATATAATTGTCGAGATAATATCTAGTATATTATACTATCCATGCAGTTAATACGGACCGTTGCCAATTGGAATTCCATCCCGTAGGCGTCATTGACAAACTGTTCGACTCTGGCGTCCTCGTCACTCGGCGTCACGGTGACGTTGGCGTCACGCAGAAGCAAGGCAGCCACGCGTCGCATGTAATCCTGGTAGGCATCTTGTACCTGCAGCAGCAGCAACCAGCATTAACATCATCTTACATGCTCACTGACCGACCGGAACGATTGAAGGAAGGAAGGAACGGAGGAGCAAACGAACGAAAGAATTAATTAATTAATTAATTAATTAATTAATTAATTACTGAAGAACGAACGAATCTACGAAGCGAATGAGAGTCCAGCACGTTAACCACTACACTACCGAGCACCCTGTCATCTGTTATCTCTCTATTAATTCGTAGATATCTTCGCACTGCAGCGCAGTGGTGTAAGGGGTATGTTCGCTGCCTTGCAGCCGGAGGATTGCGGGTTCGAATCCATCTCAAGCCGCCGGGTAGGGACCCTGGGCAAGTCCTTCACTCGCAATTGCTCATGCGCTTCGGCGTGAAACTCCGATTCAGTGTCTGCGCTGTAATCGGGAGCGCCTCTGAGTAGAAATCTTGAAGGGGCCCTATAACAAGTGCTCACATACATACATACATACATACATACATACATACATACATACACACATACATACATACATACATACATACATACATACATACATACATACATACATACATACATACATACATACATACATACATACACACATACATACATACATACATACACACATACATACATACATACATACATGCATGCAAGGTGATCCGGTTATTCTTCCGCCCTGTTCTTGCCTCATACAAATAAGTTGGGTTCGCTTCGCGTTTCTTAACCCTTCACTCTGGAGCAGCCTGCCAAGCAGCATGATGCGACGTTGCTTTCTTCCCATTTATTTGCACCTAATTCTTCCGCAATTGAAGACAATTCAGTTTGATTGTGGTCTGGATTATCAGGCCAGGAGCCGCTGTGAGCATTTCACAATAGATGGGCTATATAAATATGCAATTACGATGACGGTCTAAGCGGATGGTAGATCATAAAAAGTGTGACCTTTACTTCAACCGTTACGGTGAATGAATGTGTTCTGTTGTAATACTGTGAAGTTAGCGGGTGAGTAATGAGTAAGCATCAACTCACGTCAGGTGTTTCGGTTCTGTAGTTAGTATACCACATGCCCGTTGCCGATGGATACATCTGAAAAAGAAAAATACAGTAAAACCTTTTGTACAGCACATTTACCCGGGAACGAATACATTTAAAGTTATAAGGAAGACCAACTGATGGTTTGACTTGGGAAACAATAAACACGCGTCTGAATAAACTGCAACCATTGAAATGTTCGAATCGTTTGCTGTCGAAGTACTGTACCGGTATATAAACTGTACCATATATATTCGTTACATTTGTATCTCATTGCGCTTGTGTGGCAACCAAGAACGTCGGTTTTATTTGTATTATATATACCTACCGATGTGGTTAGATTCCGGGACTTTGTCCAAGGGTAGAGTTCCAAAAGACGACAACGTTTTTGAACATCCTCAGCCAAGAGTCACCCAATGACTTACAAATCAGCCTAACCACCGAATCTATCGTCCATGAACCTTTAATATAAAGGGGTATGTTTGGGATTTTGTAACTGGTCTTCTGCCTCCCGTTTGACGAATTCTGTTAGGGGGATGACGTGCTTAGAATCGAACCTGATTTATCCCTGTACTTGAAAAAGTAACGTCCCTGACACAGTAATGTTCTTGACCACGTAATATTCTTGGCGAAGTAATGGGGGAGAAGTTTGGGGCAATGGTAACACTCTGCACGAAGAGGCAACGGACGCGGGATCGCTTCTCGCTACCCTCCCTAAGGTCGACTCAGCCTGTCTTTGACCAAGTAGTGTCCTTGAAAAAGTAATGTCCTTGACCAAGTAGCCTACTGTCCCTGACGCACTCAGCGGCTTCCTCGGGGATCTCATGGCGGGAGCGCTCTCAAGTGGACCTAGTTTTTTTATTATTAAGAAGTGCTATAAATCGACAAATACAATACACTGATACAAGTGGAACTATACAGTCGACTTACTGCCATCATATTGCGCTGAGTCGAATAGTCCCGATCTATGTTGACTTCGAAGAACACGTTGACCAAGAGTTCTCCCTGGACGCGGGCGAGCGACTCCTGCAGGTTCCAATCCTGATTCCAGTTGTCCGGGTCAAGGACGTACCATCCGCCGAGTTTCTCTCGGATCAGGTTGACGAGGACCCTTCCTCCCTCCCTCATCCTCCCGTAGTCGTGGACACAGCTGAGGAAGAAATCGCGAAGCTTTGTCTCCGACGGGGTGCTCGGACGGTCCCTGTTCGGGTTCTCGATCATCTCCCTCAGTCTCTCGTCCACCTCGTCGGACATACTCTCGAGCATCGTCACCTCGTCCTGGTCGGGGGCCAGGTGGTGTCGATTCCGGAATCCGCCGCACGAGTAGCGGTGGAAGTCCTCGCACGGATCGACGGACGCGTCCATGTTGTCCGCCAGGAACCCGGACATGTGGAGACAGTCAGGAGTGGCACAGGTCGCGTCTTGGCCAACCAGTTGTTCCGCTGTGCCATGACTGGCTGATCCATCTGCGTGCTTGGATCCGAGGACAGCTGAGAGGATGATGACGAGGGCCAGGAGGACGAGGATGATAATTCCCTGGATCAGTAGGATCTTCCGGTTTCCCAGCTGATGTACCTTATCCGGAACGATGCTCTGTAAGT
>JACEVL010002908.1:0-16737 GCA_020284085.1 Aporrectodea caliginosa
TCTACATCAGGAAAATAGCAATGTTGGCCCACTTGTTTCAAATACAGATGTCTAACGTTTTGAAGGCGTAAAATATTTTGACCATAGTTATTCTGGTTTCATAGCATGCCAATAAATCGCGAGCGACTGTTTTAGCACGATTGTGGTGGTCTCAGTGTCGTCAACAGATTAAAAGTTGTAAAACAGAATGTAAACATGTACTTTGTTATTTGCGAGTGGAGAATAAAACATCTCAAAGTCGTACACATGGAAAAGATGGAGAAGGGAGAAGGGAAAGGGAAAGGGAGGCCGGGACTGGTCACCGCCATTTTGCACAGAAGAGAAACGGGTAAGACTTGGGATTCACTAAGTTACTCCGAATGCCATCAAATTTCACCATATGATACCTCTCAACGAAATTAGTAAAGAGCGCCTGTTCCTGACTTCTTGAAACAATACTACGATTTCTTACACATTTTTTCAATTCTATAAAAACGCATTTAAATTAGTCGATATCGCCATATTGATACAAATCCGGAAGTTACACCCCGAAGATCTCGGCAAGCAGATCATGCATTTTATAGCGCATTTCTTGAACGTTTATTTATTGGTCAGATGCGTCCTAAAAATAGTGTCGCAAGATATCGTATGGTACAAGAACCGAAGACGAGATAGAAAATTGTCGTACAAAGGACCACGGGAGAAGTCGCAATTTAAGGTAGAAATCCAAACGAAATGAAATATTCAAAATACATTCCAGATTTGAAACCATTTATAGCCATCAAAGAAGCAACATTCTATTGTATCTGTAGAGTCCGGTCATCATCACTTCCAAAATGGCGTCACCATTTTCGCCCATCGTTATTTTAGTTAAAGTAGGCCTAAGTTTCGTTGCATGCCAATGATTCTAAACTTTAGAATCATTGGCAATCTAAAGGGACTGCTAGTAACAGTCACCAGCACTTTTGCCTATCGCTATTTTGGATTGAAGTACGTTTCGCCACATGCCAATAATAATTCCTCTATTGTGGTGGTCTAAGTTTCGTCTATGCACAGATTAACAGTTGTCAAACACAATGTAAACATGTACTTTCTCACCTGTTGTCGACTGCAAAGTGTCGAATAATATAAGGAAGGGGACGTAAAGGAGAGGGAGAAGGGAAGAGGGAGAGGGAAGGGGAGGAAATTTGTCACCACCACTGTGTACGGCAGAATAACGCCCTAGAAAGCAATAGGCCTATAAAATTATAAAGAATGTAAAATGCTTTTATATTTTTTATACGGAAAGCCGAACAGATATTCAGGGAGATTTATGTTTTACCTATAAGCAGCCATATTGACGAACTAATCGAACGACAGATACTAGGGCCTAATGCAAACGCCGCAATATTAATTGCGGTCCGCCAGTTGTGAGACATTGCACTGATAATAATATTATAAGGGAACGTTCTACAGAAAAGGAAAAGCATTTAAATTGTGAAAACTGATTGATTATATGATTAAACGTCTCTGGTCCTCAATCTCCGGCCTATTGGGACAGGACAAGCCCTCGCCCGGTCCTTCTGCTTTCTCTGCTTTCTCTGCAAACGATTTCCTGCAAATGACGACACAGAAGATTGACAACCTTCGAGCGACGACAGCGCCTCCTCACACACGGAAAACAGTTTTGGAGGTTTCCACCCAATTCTAGAAACGGAATTTCGTCAAATAATTGGATCTTCTAACAAAAAATCGTGTGAACTCGACCCTCTTCCCCCATTTGTCATGGTTAACATTTTAGATGATTTAGCTCGTTTGCTTGTTTATGTATTTAACCCTCATGCGAACAAGCAAAAATGCAACTTAATTTGAACAACGGGGAGTCTGGTCAGACCCCCCTTTTTTATTTAGGTTCTTCATAGGTAACAGTGTATTTTATATGCCAGTTTTACAACATGTTATTAGAATAACAGAAAATAACAATGTATCAGTCTCTACAAGCAATATAAATCATTTCTATGATGAATTTGAAGCTAAATGTTTAGTTATAGTATTTTGTCACAGTCTGTCGTAAACGTTTGATCGACTCCGTGATAATCTATCTATAAAATAAGAAATAAATAAAGAAACCATTAATTTAGTCTAATAAAATTAGTACTGATTGGTGGGTGTTATGTTCAAATACTACATGACTATTTTCTAGAAAATATCTCTAACAAAACAATGAATATACTGTAATTGTAGGCCAGTTAGTCTTGCTCTTGTTTGCTTCGAATACATGTGTACAGCGCAGCAGACAGTGAGACAGACACACTGCTTTGTAGCATGTGCGGCATCTCTACTGTGTTATCTGTCCTTCTTGCCACACAGGTAGCATCGTCGTTTTGTACCCCCCTCTTCCTGCTTCTGTTGAGTAACAATCTGAGATCTGGTGGCCAAGATTGCACGCTGCACTTCTTCTGACTATGGCTTGCTTACTCTGGTAGTGAGTGATCCACGGCACTGTGAGAGATCTGGCAAGCCGGTTCAAGAGCGCCGTTTGAAGCGCTTATTCATCTCCCATTCTGTGTTGTTCAATATCCAGATGATCATTATACTGAGTGCCGAAATGTCAACGACATTGAAGATGTAAACTGGCCATCTGTTAGTCTTACGTTTGACAGACTTAGCCGGTATTATCTTCAGGGTCTCCTAAGCACTCAACCTTTTTGGTCGTTAAAATGTGCTAATTGTTGCTCAACAATATAGCAACAAAGTCATATAACCGATTTGAGAAAATATAATATTTAAAATAGTTATGCAACAAATATTGTCAGGGGGTCTGGCCAGACCCCTCCTTGTTCGGATGAGGGTTAAGGTTATCTCCCTTCCTCCCAAAAGCGGGCCATCGTTTTCCCGACTCTGAAGAAACAAAATCTAGACCAAAATACCTGTCAAAATTACCGGCCCATTTCCAATCTTTCGTTCCTCTCGAAGACACTTGAGAGACTAGTTTCACTTCAGCTTCTTCCCTACTTTGAGCAAGCTGGACTTCTGCCGGCAGCCCAATCTGGATTCAGAGGCCACCATTCCACAGAAACTGCTCTCTTATCTCTTATGTTGGATATAATATGTAGCTATTGACCAGTGTTATATTCGTTAACGGAAACGATAAGTCGAACTGAAAATAATCCATTCCGTTAACGATAAGTATAACGATAACTGAAAATATTCTAAGAACGAAAACTGAACGGAAACGGAAATAAATGATGCCGAACTGAATAAAAACTGTAACGATAATTAAAATCCGAACGGAAATTATACACATTTATGACTAAAAATAGAAATGAAGTAATTTACTTACTGACTTAAATTAGCGGTGAACCAGTCTTTCGTTGGACTATGTTATAGAAATGAAGTAATTTACTTACTGAATACTGACTTAAATTAGCGGTGAACCAGTGAGTAGCAGTGTTATATTCGTTAACGGAAACGATAAGTCGAACTGAAAATAATCCATTCCGTTAACGATAAGTATAACGATAACTGAAAATATTCTAAGAACGAAAACTGAACGGAAACGGAAATAAATGATGCCGAACTGAATAAAAACTGTAACGATAATTAAAATCCGAACGGAAATTATACACATTTATGACTAAAAATAGAAATGAAGTAATTTACTTACTGACTTAAATTAGCGGTGAACCAGTCTTTCGTTGGACTATGTTATAGAAATGAAGTAATTTACTTACTGAATACTGACTTAAATTAGCGGTGAACCAGTGAGTAGTTAGTATCCTGTACTAGTGTACTAGTGTAACTACGTTGATAGACCTTCAACTTCAAGTAACTACGTTGATTGAACTCGAAGTAAGATTATTTAAGAACTGTAACTGTAACTTGAACTAAAATTGTTTGAGAACTGTAACTTGAACTGAAATTATTTAAGAACTCGAAGTTGAAGTTGAACTGAAATTATTTGAGAACTGAAACTGAACTGAAACTGAAATTACTCCCAGCCGAACTGAACTGAAACTGAAATAGAAATTATTTTGTGAAGTAAAATAACACTGGTGAGTAGTTAGTATCCTGTACTAGTGTACTAGTGTAACTACGTTGATAGACCTTCAACTTCAAGTAACTACGTTGATTGAACTCGAAGTAAGATTATTTAAGAACTGTAACTGTAACTTGAACTAAAATTGTTTGAGAACTGTAACTTGAACTGAAATTATTTAAGAACTCGAAGTTGAAGTTGAACTGAAATTATTTGAGAACTGAAACTGAACTGAAACTGAAATTACTCCCAGCCGAACTGAACTGAAACTGAAATAGAAATTATTTTGTGAAGTAAAATAACACTGCTATTGACCAGTCTCACCTCTCCCTCTAGGCACTTTTTGACGACTCTTCTGCTTTTGATATGGTGGGTCACGAGATTTTGCTTCAGCGATTACAGTTATCCTGTGGCCTTTCTGGTATTCCCCTCCTGTAGTTTAAATCCTACCTCACTGACCGCACACAGATGGTTGTCCTTGGAGACTCCAGGACTGAGTGGGTTGGGGTTAAATTTGACGTTCCCCAGGGTTCGGTACTCGGACCCATCTTTTACATTCTCTTTACTGCCGACATCTCACTCTTATTTTCTAAACACAGGGCAAATTGCCATCTTTATGCAGATGATTACCAGGCTTTCGTTCATGGCCCATCATCTGATCAACTATCACTAGTCCGTTCTATTGATTGTCTTACTTTTGATCTTCACTACTGGATGTCGACTAACCGACTCTGCCTAAATGCTACAAAGACTCAGTTGATCTGGTTTGGGACTAGACAACAGCTTTCCAAACTTGACTTTCAATTACTGACTGAGAAATTCCCTGCCTACACATACTCTTCTAGTGTCCGTGACCTGGGTGTCACGCTTGACTCCTCCCTCACATTCACGTTAGCAAATCTAACCTAACCCGCTCCTGCTTCTTTCATCTTAGGCGGCTCAGAGCCATCAGACGATCGGTCTCTCCCTCTGTCTTTACCACCATAGTTCATGCCTTTATCTGTTCCCGACTTGACTACTGCAACTCACTTCTTATGGGCCTCCCGAAACAGCGTCTTTTCAATCAGTCTTAAATGCTTCAGCTAGGCTCATAGCCCGACTCCCTCGCTTTTCGCATATCTCTACATATATGCTTGATGTCTTGCACTGGCTTCCTATCACTGCGCGCATCCATTATAAGATCCTCTTTCTAGTCTCAAAGGCGCAGCTGAGCAGTGCCCCAAAGTATCTTTCTGACCATATGCGAAAGCCGTTATCTGCGACCTCATCTCGTTCCTTGCGCTCTGCTGATTGGCTAGATCTTTTGTTCCTAGGACTTGGACTGCCTTGGCTCAACGCCGGGCATTTGCTGTGGTTGGTGCCTCTACTTGGAATGACCTTTCCCCTCATTAAGGGATAAACTAATGACTAGTTTTTCCGCTTTGGTCTCTCGTTCTTTAAAGACGTTTCTTTTCCACCGGGGTTTTCGTGCTGAGAGCGCTTCTGAATAGTTATTCTGAGAGAGGCGCTATATAAATCTGTAGATACAATACAATACAATTAGCCTAATTAATGTTTAAACAGTAGATTTCAAACCTTACCAAGTAGTGTAGGGTCACTAGGGTGCTGATAACGATGACGTCATCATTCTTTTCGCTCATTACGTAAACAAGGAGTTTATATTGTACAATAACCGGTGTCAGATTCACGCTTGATGCAGTATTGCAATATTATTGGAAGTCAGATTTTACAATGCACTGACCCTACAATCCTACAAATCCTACAATGCTTTGGGACTCTGTCTTTCTGGAAATCTTGCACCTAACATAGTTTGCCGAATGGATGGGTCACAACAGCTAAGATAGATATCGATCAACGATTCAACATATATCAACCAACTAAAGTTCGCCATCAAACCGTTTCCACAAACCTTTCAGAAGACCCAGTGACAATGGTTGTGCATGTTTGAGCTTGGCAGGTACCTCAACTAACAACTTTACCATGAGAACAGACGATGGTAACAAGAAAGCTATAAAACATTCCTTTCACCTTGTATCTTGTCTATTGATATGGCAAGTGGTTTCGTAACCAACAAGTATACTGCTCAAGAAAGTCAAATCCTATATCTTTAAGTGCTGCTATATATTCAGTAGTCCTACTATACCCCAGTATACTTAACTGATTTAAGAGTTTTTTCAGATCAACCTAATGCTGACTATTGGGCTAGTTGTAAACTATTTTTAAAAGTATTTGACATTCCAAATACAGAATAACCTAACAAGTAAGCCCCTATTTGAAATAAAAACAAAACATAATTCTGAATGTATTTGAAATACGTGTACATTTACATAAATACTTTAATGTACTACTTTTTCAAATACTCCCCAGCACTGGTTTTAACATTATCTAGCTAGCGCTTTGTCGGGTACAAAAGGGACACTATAGTAAATGTCTGGAGCATAATAGGGGCCTACATGCACACACAAAGGTTTGGCTCCAAAGTTCACCCAGACTCTTTTATAGACTAATTAGGAATATTAGGCTCTGAGTAGACCCATTTACTTTTCTTTAGATCTGGTCATGGAATCTTTGCACTATCATTGTGGGCTCTGTGGAACCATAGTAACGCTTATCATTTCAAAAGACTTCACTGTCGGCTGGCGTTTGATTTCGGATCTGCTTCTTAATTTGGGTTTTTATCTGAGCGCTTCATTTGAAATATATAATAATTCTTTGTCACCCTGTAAGGAAAGTTGGTCCCATGCAGTTGTTTGATCGCTGCTGTTGTATCTGCTGTTGAAGATCGAGGCAACTATAGGCCCTGCAGTGGCGTAACGAAAGGTTTCAGGTCACAGGAGCAAGAGTTGAAGACTGTGCCTATTTTTAATTTTCTTGTTGACTTTTAGTCGTTCTTGTCATAGTACTGTGTACCACTGAAAGTTAATTTTGCGCCCCTTTGTGCTGCGCCCGGGGCGATCTCCCTCTCTGCACCCTTCGTTACTTTACTGAGGCCCAGCGGTTGAGCTAAACGTCAAATTTATGAACGATTATGGTCTACGTTCATTCAGGCGATTCCAACAGTAAAGTGGATTTAGAATGCATTCAAAGCATTCAGTGTCAGGTCACGCGTATTTGAGGTTTGTTGCTGCTTGGTTCGCGAAAAAAATAGCCTAGGCCTTAGAGTAGGCCTAGCATGTCCGACACAGTCGACACGGTCACACCCCAGCACACCTGAAATGATACGCCTAGCCGAGTATTCGTAAGCCTTGTAGCCAAGCTTGCAGGTTTACCAACAGAATCTGATGTGCACGACGGCGTAATTTTACGAAGTTTTCTGTAGCCAATGTTTAACCGTTCGACTGGGAAGGGTAATGCTCACTTACTGAGGTCAGTACTCGCAGTAATTTCTAGAACGATAAATTCTCATTTCGTCACGAATTAACTCATACAGTGGTAGTAGGCCTAATTGGTTTCCCCAAACATGACAAAAACAGACACAGGTAATTGGAGAGCTGGGTTAGACGAGGAACTATCGAATGAAAAATAACTGATATTACTGAAGCCGAACGGGTTGACTTGAATCAATGCGGGTTCTTCGAGTTACGCCAACAGTGGCCACGTCCTTGTAGCCTGCTCTTCAACGAACCGTGTGCAATTATTATTATTATTATTATTATTATTATTATTATTATTATTATTATTATTATTACTATTATTATTATTATTATTATTATTATTATTATTATTATTATTATTATTATTATTATTATTATTATTATTATTATTATTATTATTATTATTATTATTATTATTATTATTATTATTATTATTATTATTATTATTATAACAGTAGTTTTATATAGCCCCTTCAAGACAGTCTACTCAGGAGCGCTCCCAGCCCAACCTCGGTCAAACAGGACAGTCTTAAGGCTAGAGAAGAACTGAGCAGAATGTCCTATTGAGGTCAGACGCAGTGCCACCGGAAGCCCATTCCAGGTCACCGGGCCAGCCACAGAGAATGCGCGGCGCTGTCGGATAGCAGTCCGAGCACGGGGGACAAGGAACTCTGCTTGCACCGCTGAGCGTAACGAGCAATGAAGGTGCTCAAGTCACATGGACTTTTGTCAGCAGCATTATTATTGTCTCGCCAACTATCGATTCAGCAAGGTCCAGAGACTCTAAACAAAATGCTATCTGCCAACTATGGATGGGATTCTGTTGGTTAGGCTTGGGCCTGCCACTGAAGTGACTCATCTGTAATAGTTTTCATTGTATTGCTTTGCTAACGGGTGAAATTCAGGTTCTTAGTTACAACTAGCTTCAAAAAGGCTTACGTAGATTATGATAGTTTTTCTCTTGAAGTTTGCGCTATTATGGGTATATTTCACAACAGGAGGCAAATTAGATAAATTTCCGTCTACTCCTTTGGACGGCTTACACACAGAGTAAAATTATAATTTATTATTTTAAAATACATTGTAGGGCATGAATTAGTTATACAAAATTAGTTATATTATATTAGTTAGATGATTAGTATGAGAGAACAAATTTATAAAGTCCAATTTTAACCCGAAATTGCATTGTCCTTTCTAATGGTGAGTCAATTCAACGTTACGTTAGGGTAACAGCTGAAACGCTGAACTGATGTTTTATAATTTTTAGATCATTAACTTACATATATCCATTGTTCTATATGGTTTTTATTAACATGTCAACGAACTAAATAATTAAAAAATAAATAAAACCCTCTGTCTTCAAATATTGGTTACAACACCGTTACGAATAGGTTTCTGCCTTCTGTGGAATAAATTGAAAACTCTCGGTTTTTGAATTGGCATCTTCGATAGCAGGGAACATTTCTGCATTGATTTTACCAAAAAGAAATCAATATGGATGTTTGTTTCTGTTGACAATTTTCGAAAATTTATCCGGTAATGTTATAGTATAAAAAAGATTTACAACTCCGTGACTGTAATTATTGCATTTTGCGTATATATATATATATATATATTTTTTCTTTCAAAAATAATATTGAAACTGGCCACTATAAACTAACTATTTTTTATATCTTAACTTGCCCGGTAAGCGGGGAGACCTAATTATGAATATTTTACAACTCCGTTACTACAACTCCGTTACTTTATTTTTCCATTAAAATGAATTTATTTAAAGGTACATGCAGATAATTTGTCGCTATGATAATTTAGGTTGCTGTGTAATAATTTAATGCACACTTAATACTAATTAATCACTAATTATAAACAGCGACTGTATATTGTAATGCCTATTTATTACGTAACGGATTTGTAAATATTTAGGAATCAAAGTTGTATGTGTTTCACATAGTAAAAAACTAAAATAAAAAATTAGGCCAAATCTCTCAAATTTAAGCTCTGCTCAATATTAAGTATGCTTCAGCACTGCTAGTAAAATATTTGTGTAAGAAATTTTTTAAATTTTGCATGACTTTCTTTTTCTTAATTCTATTTCTAATTATTAATTTGACGCCTGTTGTGAAATATACCCATATACAATCTCTAATTACAATAACGGTTACAATTTCTGTCTTACAGGAAAGTCTGATTGCGAAGAGCTCTATAACATCTAAGCGACACTGTCACTTATATGCGATGGATGGTCCTCCTATTAATTCATTCACCGAAGTTAGTGAAAGTGCTGACGAAGACACCTGGACATCGTTGCATTGGTCCGCTTTCACTGGCGATCATGAGACCGTTGTGAAGTTGCTGAGACAGGAAGTTTCAGTCAACGTACTCTCCTCTAATGGAAGAACACCGTTGATGCTCGCATCTTTGAATGGACATGACAGCGTAGTATCGGCATTACTAGCACAAACAACCGATGCAGATATCGATGTCAAGGATGACGAAGGAAGAACGGCGCTGCATCATGCGACAGCTAAAGTTCACGCTTCGATCGTCGAATTACTCATCGAACGTAGAGCTGACATGGATACGGTCGACGTTCATGGATTCGCTCCATTGCACACGGCGATCGCCAACAACATTCTTGAATTGGTCAGATGTTTTCTAAACGCTGGGGCGAAAATGAATATAGCGAGACCAAAGACTGGCTTTGTAGGTCTCCACTTTGCAGCCCAGGAAGGTTTCTGTGATATTATGGAACTTCTGTTGGATCATGCTAATACAGACATCAATGTACAGAACGTCTACTTATATACTGCGTTACACACTGCAGCTTATTTTAACCGTCCTGATGCCGTCAAGATGTTGCTACAGAGAGGCGCAGACGTACGGAAGACGACAGATGATGGATACACTCCGATTATATGCGCATCTTTGAACAACAGCAACGACTCTCTTTCTGTGCTACTCGATTACGATAACTCAGACATCGATTCAAAATGTACATATACTCGCTTCTATGGAGCAACTGCTCTGGCAATCGCAGCCTCTCTGGGTTACAGCGCAATTGTAGAAAAGCTAATAGCACACGGAGCCAGCGTCGACGCCAACGATTTTTTTGGTTGCACCGCGTTACACCATGCCGTTGTCGAACCAAGAAACCGGAAACAGTCAACAGGCATAGACCATTTCAAAGTTGCTGAGCTTCTGATCAAGAGGGGACATGCTAACGTAAACGCCTTAAGCTTTACCGCTGACACTCCGCTTCACCGTGTTGTAATGGACAATCCTGGTGACTTGCAGATCATGCAGCAACTGATTGATAGCGGTGCCGACATAAATGCCCAGAACGGTGTAGGCTTCACTCCGTTACATTACGCGATGGTGCGTGTTGGGAAGGGTGCTTTCTACGAGGACGCAGTTGACTTTCTCGTTCAGCGCGGAGCTGATCCGTACAAAGTGGATTGCGCATCAATGAGGAGTTCCATTCATTTTTTGGAAGTGCTGATTTCCAGGCGTCACTTGCCGAAGACGCTGATCGCACGAATTGGAAGTCTAGTCGAACATAAGAGCATCCTAGAATCCAACCTTCCTATCGATTATCTGAACAACACACGTTTACACTATGCGGTAGCCTACAAAGAGTTGACGGTCTTTAGGAGGATGAGGTCCATGGTAGACTTTCGACTCAGCAACGGAGGGGACTTAACAGTTCAAAATACGTTTGGTCACACTCCGCTGCACGTAACCACTGCTGCTAATCTTAAACAAATACTTGAGTCGGAGACTTTTGAAGCGGAATTCTTTCTCGTCAAAGACAAAAGTGGAAGAACTTCATTCCATACTTACTGCAGCAAACACTTCAACATAACGAACAAACAAAGCTTACAGCAGTTAGCCAAACGAATTAAACCCAACGACAAGATCCAGCTGCGAGATTTAGTCAACACTCCAGACGACTTTGGTCGGATCCCTTTACACTATGCCGCTGAAGCTGGACACGTTGGTAAATTGAAATACTTTCTCGACGGTGGATCAGATTGCAATGTGAGAGACAAACAAGGCCGAATTCCTCTACACTATGCAAAGACGAGATTTGTCTACAATTTGTTGTTGGACTACACAAAAGACGAACGGATCAGAGACGTCGATGGTCTGGAACCCAATGAAATTATGCAGGTGAGACAAAGTGACGGAAAACGTGTAAAAAGAATGAAAAAGCTCAGAACAGAACGATTTGGGAAACTACAGAAGTACTTTAAAGAACCTGTAAGGCTCATGCTCAAAACCATTTTCGATAATCCCCACTACCCTTCCTTTCTGGGTCAACGTATGAATGTGTTGCACATGTTCGAGCCAACCTTCTGCGCCCAAGAGGCCTTGTGGAAGATCTGGAAGGAGCATGATTACGCGTATCGCGACGTTGCATCGCACAGAATCCGAGAGGAAGTCAGTCGTTTCATGGACCGATTAATGTTCGCAATCGGAAAGCAGGATCCGAGGTTTGAAGGCAAGTCGGTTTTAATGGGAAGCGCCTTTGAAGAAACGAAGACACATTTTCCAGACGAGTTCGACTTTAATATTGTTCTAACGAAGTTCAACAAACTGTGCAGAGTCGTTACATCACCAGTGATTCCAAAGGGATTCGTTTATCTGAAAGCACGGAGAATATTAAAAGACAACAAGGAAGACATATATTCAAGAATGGAATGCATAGAGCAAGATTGTTTCTATGATGACGAAGGTTGTTCTTCGCTTAAAGACTGGAGGCATGAGAGATTCAGAGAAAGAAAAACGCGCATTTATGCCAGAGACGAAGAAAGCGGCAGAACGGAGAAAAGTATCGATGATTTCTTTGACAAAGACGGAATTCTTAACACTTACGATGTGAATCGAGAGTTCTACCTGACCCTCCAAGAAGTCTTAAGTCGGACAAACTTCTGGGAAAATGAACTGATTTTTAAGCTTGATGTCACAGAAATTGAACAGTTCTATTTAATTTTTCCGGGCACAGTTTGCCGAAATATGAAACTCATAGTGAATACGGCATTGGAAGGTAGGCACATCTTTCGAAAGATATCAGTCGATATCGTACCGTGTTTTCACATCGATGGTTGGTGGCCAGAAGACGCGATGCAGAATGTCAGCAAGGCATACAAAGCCGAAGGTTGCAATCTGGTGATTGAGTGTCCACAGAGGAAATATCCATGGATTCCGTTCTCCATATCTCCTACTGTACGAATATCCTTTGGACTGGCGGAAAGTCGGATGATCCAAGCCAGTCAGCCTATTGCAAAGGCAGCTTACATGGTCGCAAAGCATATCGTTGGCGAACCACAACAGTCATATGTTCTTAAGACAGCTCTCCTCTACTGCATTGAAGCTGCAGGTGACACAAACCATATCTACAAAACGATTAATGCACGAGATCTCTGTGCTTGGGTGCGAATGATATTACTATGTTACCTGCACTTCAGTCTCGAGGACCATGTTCCGTGCTACTTCATGCCAACATTTCATTTGCCTTTTATCCGTTCATTACAGTTCGCGGATTGTCGCCAAACCTTGAAATTTACGCACATGCGACTCTTCGGAGCTGTCTGTCTGTATGACAAAGATGTCGAAAAACTGGCAAGATTTGAAGCAAAAGCAGAGAAACCGTTTCAGTGGTCAGTGTTTCATGAAATAATGCGGTCGTACTTTGTTTACTGGTTCACGTGCGATCGACAAACAGACTTTGAGTTTCGGTTTCCGAATCCCAATCCACTTTCAGAGGGAGGCTTCAAACGAGAAGAACTGATACGAACATTGCATTGCATGCTGGAGGTCCTGCACCGTATCCCTGTCCGTCAGCGTACAATATCGCCTTGGTATGGCGGTGCCAGGCAGGCCTTGCTTCGTCTTACCTGCTTGACCTTTGTCGACCTGTGTCGGGTGCTCGGAGTAGTCGCTTCCTGCGCTCTGCGACGAAGGAGTTGCTCTCTGGCCTGTTCGTCCTCAGCACTACCACGCAAAGCCTCGCTTTTTCTGTGGTGGGCCCGGTGGGGTGGAATGGTCTCCCTCTTGAGCTACGCTTGCTCCCTAGTCACTCTCTGACACATTCTATAAGCGCTTGAAAAACTGTTCTTTTTGACCGTGCTGGAGTCGGGAGCACCTCTCAGTGGCTACCTCGAAGAGGTGCTATATAAATGAATGAGTGAATTAATTGCGTGGCACTAAAGAATTGAAGCTCTTTAGTGATGTCAGAGCCCGAAACGATCATTATCATGACCATCATCGTAAATGACATTAAATAGTTCGAAGGTTTCTTGCGATTTCTATTGTGAGTCGACGTTGTTCATGTACTGTCTGAGGCTTCGAGTTAATGTCAAACATTTTCTTAGTAGATATACTCTTAATTTTGGTACCTTGTGTAAGTTAACTTACACACGCGCGTGCACCAAGATATCCGGACATCATAGGGGGGTCCATGGCGCGTTGGATAACATCTGGCGAAGAGTGCGAGAGGTACCGAGTTCGAGCCCCGTTAGGGCGGATTTGCTTTGTAGGCTGCTAAGCGCCGTTGTATCAAGCTGTCTGTTCTGTTAGTAGTTAACTAGTTAAGATTGTTTCAATTCATAACATGTAAATGTACACGCAGTGCGTTTGTCAGGCACTAAATTAAAGAAAAGATATTATTATATTATTAACAGCCGCAAGACAGAATAAGCACTTGATCATAAGCTAGATGCCACAGTGCAACGGAATAACAGTTTAAAAATCAGTCGATGTCACATCGTCAGTTCTTTACTTAACCTATTACCTTCCAGAGTGGTGGCTGTTATGCTGCATGACGTCAAGCAATCGCTTTCATGCATTGATTATTTGATACTGAGCGGAAAGAGGTCAACCTTTGCTCCTCATGAGGCTATCGACTCTCTTCATACGGCATGATAATTATAAATTGTACTTGAATATAACCAGCACCAAGTTATTTGTGAAATTGCTCAACTGCAGCTGTTGATTGCTAAACTGATTAACCCTCGGGCTACCAAGGGGGTGGTTGCCACCTCCCCTACGTTTTTATGCATAATTTGTTTTCCATATGGAATATAATTTTTACATTTTAGGTAGCTGTAGCAGATTCATTGGCGCACATTTTGAGGTAAACATCATGGTGGTAGCCCACGCCATTCAACCCCTTATTTTCGACTATAGCTTATTGACTATGCTTCCTAGAAGAGAAACAATTATACCATTCTTTAGAGGGAATGTAGGGCTTCATTTCCATACCTACATCTTTGTCTTCTGAAAACCGGAAGTGATCAAAATAAATAATAATACGCGTAATCTGTGTGAAAATGGCTGAATACAGCATTACAACGTAAACCGATATATATGTATGGATATGTATGTATGGATGTACATTTATACTGTATAAACTTGTGTAGGGATGATTGTGTGTATCTTTTAGACATAGATTAGTTTCAAAACACACATAATCTTATATTTGTTTATCCAAAAAGTACAAAATGTACGCAATAATATAAAATATTGCTAATTAATGGGTTCCGTTGTTAAAAGTGATGTAATTTCAAGGTGCATTCACATAATGTACAACTAAATATACCATTCTGTGCAGAAATGAATGCGGAATCCATTGCTATATGTGACCCAAGGGATCAAAATGAGTCGGATGTCGGCAATTTACATTCCTAGGAAAACAGCAAATATGATATGCTGTCACTTTTCTTATTTTCAGATTTTAATGAAAATTGGTGAAAACAAATTTTTTTGCATTTCTGATTTCTCACATTTGACGAAATTCATTGTTTTAATGTGTGTTTTCAGAATTTTGAACAGAGAATATTTTTATTTTTCGTGATTATATATTAAAATAAATGAAAAAGAAAGTTTTCCTAAAAAAAGACATGATCATTTGTAACTTTGTCAAAAAATAAGGTAGAACCAAACTTTTGGTGTCATTTTAAAGCACAAAATGTGGTCTTTAAGAATATGTAAAATACTCATATTCTAAAATTTCCGACATGCGACTCATTTCGATCCCTTGGGTCACATATTTATACTACAAGTTATGATATTGAAACCTCTCACGAAATCCAGGGTGGTGGTAACCACCCCTCCTTACTTGGTAGCCAGTGTTACAAAAAAAAGCTTGGTAGCCCTAGGGTTAACAGTAGAAAGTAAATAAAATGAAAGTTCTGCTTGTTGCGCTTTGGGATTCCGAGATATCGCTCGAGCGTTTTAAACAGATTTTGAAGACTCATTTGTTTATGTCATCTTTTAAAGCAGCTGCTTAAGCGCTTTCAGCTTCTGTTTAATTACCAAATTGGAACTTCACAAACCAAAAAGAAATCGTTCAGCGCTGTAATATTAAATTTAGATCGGCTCGATAAGGTACCGAGTTGCTACTGGTTGTTCCAACGAAGTACAACAGGCTATTTTATTGATCAGTGTTTTAACTCTATCGGGCGCATACGCATGTAGAACCAATGCTAATGGTGGAATTATCATTATTTGTTGGTGTGTTGTGTGGTGTTTCAATAAACAGTATCAATCAATCAGTCAATCAATCAATCAATCAATCAATCAATCAATCAATCAATCAATCAATCAATCAATCAATCAATCAATCAATCAATCAATCAATCAATCAGTCAATCAATCAATCAGTCAATCAATCAATCAATCAAACTGAAGCGAAATAAAACTGAGGGTTATCCCGTAGTTTAAGTTGGTAAATTATTTGAATATCTTCAATGCCGTAGGCCTACTTGACGTTGGTAAGTAAGCAGTCTACCTATATCATCATGACTATCGTCAATCCCGCTTCCAATTCATCGAGAATTTTTTCATCAATCCAGCTTCCATTTAATGAAGAAAATGACCCAAGTTCTATTTAATCAAAAAAATATTTTTCATCAATGGAACTTTTATTTAAGCAAAGAACTATTCTCTTGGGTCCAGCTACTACTTATGAAAACAATTATTTTCATCACTCCAGCTTCTATTGCATCAAAAACTTAGTTTTATCAATCCAGCTTCTATTTACGGTAAAAATTTCCATCAATCCAACTTCTATTTAAAGATATAAATGATTTCATCAGTCCAACTTCAAGTTAGGGAAACAATTGTTTTTCCTCAATCCAGCTTCCATTTTAATTTGACGATATAGATTAATTTACCAACCTAAACTACGGGTTGACCAAACTTAGACCCAAATATGATAAATTCATACAAGAGTTGATTTGTAGGGGCCTTTTGGATGACAACTATTTCGACATTTCACTATGCCGCGCGCAATTTACTGCGGATCTACCTTTCGCCCTCAGCGGTAGGCCCTTCGTGGATTATATTTCTAGCAGTCACTACTGG
>JACEVL010002909.1:0-17089 GCA_020284085.1 Aporrectodea caliginosa
CCTTTCTGTAAAATTTTTTTGAACCCAATTTTTTACAAAAATGATATTAAAAAACCGAAACCCGGCCCCCCTTTTGTAAAAAGGGGTGGGAAAAATTTCCAAGTCCCATTCCCCAAATAATGAAAAATTAAATATAAAAAATCCCCCCAAAGTTTTGACTTCGGCCCTTCTGTCCCCTTCCAAAATGCCAAAATCCGGCCCACAAAAATTCTGTCCCCTCCAAAGTTATGTACAGATTTTCGCCTTTGGTAAGAACCATTCTACCAGTATAGCCTATACTGCGTTTATTTACAGGCAATTAAACTGATGACACAATATTCAACCGCAATTTGGCATTCTAAAGCAGGGGTGTCAAACAATTTTAATGGCGGGCCAGTGGCAATACTTTCCAGCAAGTGGCGGTCTAGAGCGCCGAAGGTGAGTTAGCAAAATGGAGTACGGATCTGGGAGGTGGCTCGGTAAGCCCGTCCAAGAAATTTTGTGCAAAACTAAATCGTAAATGCTGCATTTTTTAGCATACAAACAATCAAAGTAGGCTTTAAAAATCTTACGTTTGATCTTCATTATTAGTCTCGAACATCACATAAAACTTAAAAATTACAAATTTTAACTTTTATTCTCAAATTGTGCAGACTTCAGGCAAGGCTCCGCGGGCCAGAAAGACATCGTAGGCGGGCCAGAAATGGCCCGCGGGCTGGCTCTTTGACATCCCTGTTCTTAAGCATATTTACTCTAATTATCAGGTTTGGATAGCAGTTCCATAGCAGATACCGTATATAATTCGAGTCACCAATCGTCTTACAAAACGCAGCACACCTTTGGAAAGCTATTGACATTTGTATGGTTAATGGGATGGCAAAAATCGGCTACCTCCAGCCTGCAGGCTGAACCGTTGACCCTATAGACTATATAAAAATATAAATTCCGCATTTCTTTACCACTTTAAATACCGTAACACTTGCTTTTTAAAAGTAAAACAACGTTTAACAACGTCCTCAATACGGAGATCGCATACTCTAATTAAACGGCTCGTATTATGAGCAACGAGGTCAACATGAACCACGTCCTGTCATGATCGTCATACAGAAACGAACAAATGATCCTCTGCGTGAAGGCATATTCTGTTGCTCGTGCTCTTAAATCGGCTACCAAGAGGGGGGGTGGTATCCACCCCCTAGGTTTTTTTTTCATCTCAAACTTTTTTCCGTATGGAATGAAAATTTGACCTTTTAGGTAGCTGTAGGGGGTTCATTTACACACGTTTTGAGGTAAAATGTGAGATGATATTCTCACACTGTTCAAAAGTTATACCCAATATACCTGAGGATGCCACCCCCACTCAGATTTTCGACTATATCTTATCCGTCATTTAATATTAAGGGACACAAATTATACCATTCTATAGAGGGAATGTGGGGCTACATTTAAATGGTCACTGAGTTGACCTGAGACAACCGGAAGTGCTCAAATAAAATTAAAATGTATGAAATTATGTTACACTTTCACACATTTTTCATGTTTTTTCGATTATGACGTATTCATAATTTATTTGAGAAGAGAAATAAATTATGCCGTTGCATAGAGGACATGTAGTGCTATTTTTTTCATACTGATTAATTTGTTTTTGATGACCGGAAGTGTTCAAAATAAATAATAATACGCGTAATCTGTGTGAAAATGGCTGAATACAGCATCACAACGTAAACCGATAATATATGTATGGATAATATATGGATATAATATTATATGTATAGATGTATATATTTATACGTATATAAACATGTATGTGTGCATCTTGGATAATTAGATCAGTTTCAAAACACACATAATCTTATATTTGTTTATCCAAAAAGTACAAAATGTACGCAATAATATAAAATATCGCTAATTATCGGTTCCTTTGTTAAAAATTATGTAATTTCCAGGTGTATTCACATAATGTACAACTAAATATACCATTTTGTACAGAATTGAATGCTGAATCCATTGGTGTATTACAAGATATGATATGTGAAACCAAACCCAAAATCCAGGGGGTGGTTCCACCCCCCCCCTCCTTGGTAGCCAACGTCACAAAAAAAGCTTGGTAGCCTGAGGGTTAACCTGCTCAGCTAAAACGGCTTGTGCGAACAGACATCGACTGTGTGCGTTAGTTAGTCTATGAACGTGAAATCACAGCATCTGAGTATAGCCTTCAAGCAGAGGACCATTATTTTCGTTCCTTTGATCGCATATCGAGCCGTTTAATCAGACTTTTGACCAAAAAAGAAGCCATATCGCTGTACTATATACAACACGTGAGTAATAATACTATTTTGAAGATTTCCAGCGCTCTTGATAGTGTCCTGCTCTTAACTTTCGAGTAGCGCTTTAGCAATTTTGGAGGTTACGAGATTTAGGCCTAAATCTCGGCTAGCACGATCCGCACACGAGGACCTTAAGCGGCGTGGAACACATCTAAACGTGAGGGATCTCACCCGATCAATTCATTGAAAGTGAACAGGATTGAGAACGTACGATCGCTATTGAAACATGAGAAGGCTACATTTACATTTAGCCTGATACATACATGTTCTTTACACCCCTGACAAATAAAATGAAAAATATTATCTTACAAATCCCCGCATTCCAGGGGTTCCGCGACAACTCGTCGAACGACATTTCGTCTAACGACACTTCGTCGACGACAATTCGTCTAACGACATTTCGTCTACCAGTGTATCTGTAACCATTACGGCTAATCAACAGAGGCTGCTTTCTTATAGTTTCGCTAAAACGTGCTATATATTCTCAGGAATCCAGCTTCTAATTACTGACAAGATTATTTTCATCAATCCAGCTTCTATTGAATGGAAACCTATTTTCACCCATGCATCCAGGTTGATTTCCAGCTTCTATTTACGGTAAAAATTATTTCGATCAATCCAGCTTCTATTTCAACACAGGAATATTTTCATCAATCCCACTTCTATTTCGTGAAACAGTTTTTTCATCAATCCAGCTTCCATTTAAAAGTGACAACATCAAAATAATAACTTAGTAGACGAAATGTCGTTCGACGAAATGTCGCTCGACGAAGTGTCGTAGACGAAATGTCGTTCGACGAGTTGTCGTGACACCCATACGAGGAGGTTTGTACGAAATCATTGAGCATTGCATCTCACATTGGGTCAACTTTGGTCCCAAGCAAGGATCACCGTCGGTGAATGGTTGTTCAATTAAGCTATATACATCCGACATTTGCAACAGTTTTGTTAAAAGCCGGTGCAATGTTCGCTCAATAACATTTACCCAATGTAGCTTTACCCATCGGTCTGATTAATAACTTACCCTGAAATAAGTGTAAATCACGCTTCAAGATATCTGAACGGGAGCTTCAAGATTTCCTACCCTAATCCAACCGATCCTCCGCCTTTCAAACTTTCTTTTCCTCAACGAAATCCACTGTAACAGCTGTTCTGCCGCCTCACTCTGCATGGTCTCTTTGTTAGCCGAACTCTTACCCCCCCACCGGACATCGATCTCTGGCTAACCACTCTGAAATGACGCAGCGCTCGTGAATAAGCTGGTGCCCTGAGCTTAGTTCTAGATTAGCGCTTTTGAAATTTGGAGTTTACGATTACGAGTACGCACCATTGAGCAATCACTATCTGGACATAACGTCACGAACAAAAAGTAGATAATTATAACTCTACCATTGTCCATAACTGTCATTAATCCAACGTCTATTGAAGCAAAGACCCTCTTTCATCAATCCAATTTCTATGTACGCAAATGTCCTGATGTGAGTAGATACCCCGACCTCTAGACTAATAGTCAAGTAGGCCCTACGTTAAACACCACACCATTGCGCATCCGCAATTCCCCAATCCCCATACACTACGGCTTACGTATACATTATTTTAGAACGAAGAGTTTCCTTGTAGCTGCGTGTTGTCAACATGTTGAAATATAGCCTACGCCTTCATTGAATGTATTTAATAGCTTCCTATTTACACCAACAGACACAAAAATATGTTTTAAGTCTCGATCTTTAAGTTCATGGCTTAAGTTCCACCGCAATATTTCTATTTAAATATTAATTTAAAACATAGGCCTATTCATATCACTTTTGAAAGTGAATAAATTCATTCCAATCGATCCTTACTTAGTACAGTAGACTAAGTAGCCTAATCAGGGTTCTCTCCCATATTGATCATGATCAATATATCAAACTGTTTACTACAACTTCCAAATGATTTTAAATTACTACAATATTATTTCATTCTGTCGAGCATTTCATAACTGCAATTCCGCCTTTATTATATAAACTTGAAGAGTTGTTGCTTCTAGCTGCAGGAATAGCTGCAACAGCATTACAGGCCTAGAGGCTGCGTGCAGCCTCGGTAGGCTTGTCTATGAATTTGTCGTCAATTACATGTATATTACGCTTCATTCCATGCACAGACCTACATGTACCTACACATGTCGGAGAGGCTAAGACGTATAGCCTACAGTTACACACAGCGCGCAGCTGTTGTCCAGTAATGCTGTGCTCTGAAAGACCATAGCCTATGCGTGTAGCCTATATCAGTATTTAGTCCTACGTAGGTATGAGTGATTTATTTATTTATTTTTTGACTTTGACACTGTCTTGATAGGGCAGCTTATGATGCCGATCTTTTAGCCCATACAACTTAGGAATCGATCGAATTATTGTTTAAACACTGGGCCAGTGGGCCTCTATACATGTACGTTGTGCCTTTTGTTAGTTTCACACTACGCGGGCTCCTTGGCCGATTTGCACACTGTCGATATTCAACGCCGCTTGAGTTAGGGACATTTCACACGCGTACAGTAGAACAGCGTTTGCCAAACTGTGGGTCGCTGGTGGGTCTCGAGCCGATTTTTGGTGGGTCGCGAAAAGTTTTTGAGATGTGATTTTTAAATATATAAAAATCGTAAAAAATGGGAAAGTGAAAAACGGACAAAATTTGCCATCTAACGTAGTGATGTGAGGCGGAAAAATTGTCCGGAAAATTTCATATTTTTCCGGAAAATTTCGGAAAATTTCCAGTGTTTTTTCCGGAAAATTTTCCGATATTTTTCCATCAATATAATATTACTAAATAACAATTTAAATGCATAATAATGCTTAAACATCACTCACTCTATACTGTCTTATGTAGTTATAACTGATATAGAAGACTCAGAAGAAATAATTATTCTTTATTGAAACCAACTGCATTCCTCACTTTGGTGCACAAAAACTCAAGCATATCAATCACATTAAAGGTCATGATTAAGCTATGCAGTTCGTCATTATGTCCCATATTATAGGCCTCAAATAGATTATCTAACATTACCCATTACCCATAATATTATATGTTTATTCAATGGATGGCACCGTTAGTGCTTACTGTTCAGTGTGTTCACAAGGCTCAACAACGACAATACATTTAAGAATTAATTGGAATTAAACTTCACTTTAATAAATTGAGAGAAAATATGTTTTATGATTTACTCTCCTTACTATTTTTTAGTTATGAAAATATGAGACAAAAACAGCAATTGATGCAATAGTACTACAGACACAATTTTAATACTGCAACAGATTAATTCTTATGAGCCCTACTATACTATTATTTTATGTCTTGAAATATAATGTTATTGGCATTGCCATTGCAGTCTGACACTAATTTCCAAATCTGCTTTTCTTGGCAAGTAGCAAAAAAGATAAGATAAGATAAGAATATTCTTTAATTAACCAATTGCTCTCTGCATTTTGGTGTACTGGTGTAATAAACATACATTAATACTTAAGAAGATCAAGACAGTCAAATATTCTAAATTACACATATTATCCTAAATCCGAGATCCCAGATATCTATGATGAAATCTTTTCTCTAAAAAGAATGTGTTTTAGTTTAATTGTTCATCTGTTGCCTTCTGTGAGCGGTGTATGGACTAAGGGCAAAACTGACTAATAGCTGAGCAGCTAACAAAATGTCAAATTGCCAGACAGTATATACTGATAGTTTATAACACTAACAACATATCAAACTACGCTACTGTAGCCTGAACTGCTAATGAACAGTTTTTAATGTTTATTTTCATTTTTTAAGGTGAATGTTGCCCACATTGACAGAAATACTGTAAATAAAGGAACTTTAAAAATATGAAATTTTATAGTGTCGTCTCATACTGAAAATCTTACATTATGAGTTAAATGTATTTTTCCGGTTCTCCGGAAAATTTCCGAAAATTTCCGGAAAATTTTCGGAAAAGCTACATCACTAATCTAACGACCATAGCGCGCATCTATGTCGAGAAATGTAAATGTTCGTGTTTTTCTATAGCGACCGTATAATGGCCTTGACCCCGCTCACTTTTCAATGAATTGACCACGCCATTTTGGATCCCTGTGCAAGGACCGTGTTAGCCCGAGATTTAAATCTCTTAGATAAGCCACCATCGGAAGGTGAACCGCGATCCTCAGGCTCTCTTTCACAGAGGCGCATGGGATGCACCCTTCTCTCTTACCAATATGGCTAACTGGGCCATCGAGAACCTTCTTGTAGCTTCATCCAGTACGTGTACGTCCTCGAGATTTATGAACGGTATGGTTGTTAGATGGCAGCACATTTCCACTGCTAGAGGTTCTTAGAGTTTTTCATCACCTTATTTAAGAACGCCCAACTTCCATCGGATAGGCTAAAACAGTGTATCTATTGACATCAACGTTACTCGCATTGTTTCTTTTTATTGTTATTGTCTCCCCTACGTTTATACTCTCTGCATTATGGATAACTGGATGACAAATAAACCATCAACGACAATGGAGATGAAGAAGAACCCCGGCTGCAGTGCGTTCTTTGCTGTGAAGTACTTGCAGAGCATGTGTCCGAACAAATTGCGACGGCATTTAGAGACAAAGCATCCTGACTTGAAAAACCAGCCACTCCAATTTTTCGGAATCAAAACTAAATTTCGAAAAACTGCTGTCCAAATCCTTGGGCCTGAAAATAGCTCGCACTGACGTCGACGTCAATGTCGCCATCAAAGGTAACCAGCAACAAGCGCAACCCTTCAAGAATGCCTCACTTTGAGAAATTGATCGTGTTTTTTTTGTAAAATTATGTTCAATAACAAATAAAATATCGTTTTTTTCTTTTTTGAACTTTTGTCCAGCAATGTGGGTCGCGATAGATTGTCGTTCTAAAAATTGGGTCGCGGTGGTAAAAAGTTTGGGAAGCACTGCAGTAGAACATCAAAATGAACTGCAGGAGGAGGTTGACGGCTAAATGTGTCATTTGTTTGATCCGCCGTTAACGTATTCATTCTCCATATGTGCAGCTTTCTGTATAATCTGCTTTAAAGGTCACTCGAATAAACGCCAGAAAATATGAGAGGGACTCTATAAAAGCTCAAAACATTTCCATGTTGACTTTAGCTTGATTTAACCAATGTCCTGTATTTGAAAATCATAAATCGATAACGATGAATGAGAGAGACAGACAGACAGAGACAGCGACAGAGATACCGACAGATAGATATAAACCTTTAACTTGATTTCGCCTCTGTCCTGTAATTAAAAATCATTTGACGATGAATGACAGAGAGACAAACAAATACAAACAGAGAGAGAGACAGACAGACAGACAGACATACAGACAGAGACAGAGAGAGACAGAGAGAGACACACACAGAGAGACAGACAGACATAGACAGGGAGACAGAGAAAGAGACAGAGACAGAGAGACAAACAGCCAGATAGAGAAGTACATGTAGATAGAGGTGCAATTATTTAGCAAGTTTAGAAGCACTTTACCCATGCTCGCCTACACGACAACGCGCAGGAGTAAAATGGAAACAGCGTGCGCCTGAATGATCTATCAGACCCCTCGATATCCCAAATTAAGCATAGGCCAAGGAATCCTAGATAGAGCTAGGGGTCCTTGCATAGGCCTACCACCATTTCCAGCGCGCTCTGTTGTAGCGCTTGGTTAATACTTGTGTAATTGTTAGCGATACGCTTAGAAATAGTTCCTACGCGCTATCTTACGATATGCATAAATATGAGTCTGAGAGGTCAGCTTTGGTAACAAGGTTTAGTCGAGTTGCATCGTTGAAAACGCTACTTACATATTTTTGTATCGTCAAGTTCCGTCGAAGGGTGTCAGTCCGACTTCTCTCCGTTATTCGCTAGTGGAAATTCCGTTACTGTATACCTTCATTAACTCCGTCACTGTCGTTTTCCAGGATTGCCAGTCAGAAGCGTGGTTAAGGAGGAGGGCGACGCTAATCGTCTTCGTCATGACACAGCGTCATTAACCACAAACTACCACCATCCAGTTATTGGTTGTTAGCTGCTAAGGAACCCGTGCACGTAAGTACAGCGATTTTTTATTTGTCTATATAAACTTGCTGTACGCACCATACTGTTGCATCCATGGTCATCTAAGAACTCGCCATTCTGTGAGAATGTTTGAAAAGCATAAGAACCGTGTCACCACATACACTGCTAAAAGTGTATGTTATGTCTATTAACAGGTAATTAAACAAATGATACGCTTACAAGATTCAACTGAAAGCATGCTTTAGTCTCTAATGATCAGCGTTGGATTTGTGAAAATTGCCATTTCAATATTGTGTCATCAAGTAAATCATATGGACATGAACGCCGCACACTAGTAGCTGCCCAACTGGCGTCACAGACATTACAGTATTACTCAGAAAACGAGCATTCCCTTAAGCTAACCTTGAGGCAGCCATGACAGTTCCGTCTTATAGCGACTTCATATTCTAAGCATCAGCATATGAGGGCGGATGGCCAATCCTCTCCGTCGCCGTGTCATCTTCCCACCGACAGTGTACATTCGGTCAGTGTACCCATTATAGCTGAGTTGGCTAGGGGTACTGTTGGAGCAGAAATCTCGACCCAAATATCTGCCCTGGCCGGGATTTGAACCCCGATATCTCGACGGACAGTTCATCAAGTTAATCACTACGCTATTGAGCAGTTCGAGCACCCTTCACCATATCAAATGAAGGAATGGATTGTCGAGTGGTAAGTCGCCATACACCAATAGAAATTAAATAGTTTATTCAACACCACTTGTGTGTGAGGTTGTAATCTTTAGCTATCTATCCATTACGCTCCCTGCACGCAAGCAGTGCATGTAGTTTAGTCATCTCTTTAACGCTACACGCAGAATATGTCCTACGTGCAGGCTTACCATCTGCATGGTAAGCCTACAAATACAATATGCATAATTATTATTGTGCCTTTTGTTACTTGCATATCGAACCGTTTAATCAGTCGTTTGTTTAAAAATATAATACATCGCTATACTCTACAACACGTAAATCACTCACAGTGCAACAGAAATTTAAATGTTCGTACACAATCGGGTTATCCCGTAGTTTAGGTTGCTAAATTATTCTAATATCTTCAATGCCGTATTTTACGTTGGTAAGTATGCACTCTACCTATGTCTATCATAACTATAATCAATCCCGCTTCCATTTCATCGATTTTTTTAATCAATCCAGCTTCCATTTAATAAAAAAATTACCCAACTTCTATTTAACCAGAAAAATATTTTTCATCAATGGAACATTTATGTAAGCAAAGAACTTTCCAATGGGTCCAGCTTCGACTTACGGAAACAATTATTTTCATTATTCCAGCTTCTATTGCATCAAAAACTAAGTTTCATCAATCCAGCTTCTATTTACGGTAAAAATTATTTCGATCAATCCAATTTCTATTTAAAGACAGAAATAGTTTCATCAATCCCACTTCCAGTTAGCGAAACAATTTTTTCCTCAATCCAGCTTCCATTTTAATTTTACGATATAAAATAATTTAGCAACCTAAACTACGGGTTTACCCACAATCGTACAGTAATATTGGGCCGGGTAGCTAAATTGTTTAGAGCGTACTTCTTAGGGTGATTCAAAAAAATTGACAATTTTATTTTTGTTGTGCTCTTGCTTTTTTATGTTCCTTTTGGTAATAAAATAACAGAGAAAAATTTTTAATGAAATTGGATAATATTTAGTACTGCCTCAACGACCTTGAAATTACTTAACTTTAACTTGTTTCGTCCAAAAATTGAATTTTAGTAAACAAACAATTTTACTGGAAAGCTTAATAATGCAGTCTTAAAAAACAATATGGCACTGCCTAAGAAGCTATTGTTTATAATTATTTTAAATTCCAATATAATTTTAATTAATTAAAATGAAAATTGATAGAAAGTATGTATGTACCCAATTTCTTTACTGCATTTACTAGATAACACTATTCGTTACATTCAGGAAAAGTGTTTTTTGCATGAATTTGGAAATTGTTTGCGATGGTCTTCTATAATTTGAAAAAAATTGTTTTTGATGTGACTACTTTGTCAAGGTTGAGTTGAAGGTTGATGCTAGTGTAATCCCTCTTGGAGACGTACTTTAGTTTCTGTGGAAACGTTTTCGGGAAAAAACAATTGGTTCCATTTCATTGCCGAGATACCATAAGTGACGACCAATTGCTTTAATCCTGTTTGCGAAATTACTTTGGATGTTGATTAATATTTTGTTAGCTCTTATATCAAGTGCAGATCACATGCATTGGGACATGTGATCCATGCTTACACATAAACTAAAGTTATAACAAAATCCAAATTTCAAATAATCAGCAGCTTCATTTTGTCTTAGCTTGAATTTACTTTGAAATAAAAAATCTTTAAAATGTAAATGAGTTTAGCGGCCATCCAGTGTGCATGATGGAATGATGGTATCTGGCACTCAATTGCTCCATGTGGTGGAAATTTCTGTTAGAGAGATTAGACCGAGCTCCAACAATTCTCTATGATCTTCCCTCGGGAGCTGCCCGTTCAATTTTCATTTAGAATATCTATTATAAATTGTATCATATCCAACTTTAGTTTCTTTAACTGTTCATTTAGACAATTGTCTGTACTAGAACAGTACATTTCTTGTTCAATTCTGGGTCAATATTGCTGGAATCCCTTAAAAAGTAATACATCTGGATCGGATGTTGGACCAAAAGCTGCCTTGAATTGAATACGGGTACACATGGTATTTAATGCATATGATGGTGACAAGCAAGCCATAGCAACTTGTTTCCAGTTTTTTCTATTAAAACGCAAACTCCTTTGAGGCGACCCGTGTTGGATGCTGTCGTATCAAAAGATCTTCCAACTCCCCAAGCTTGTAGGTAATACTCTACCCCAAGACGTTTCCTGAGGTTTTCCATTAAGATGAAATGAAAGTCTTTGACCTGGTTTCAGCCATATATTACATTTCTTTATTTAAAAAATGCTAAAAAGTATTTATCAAATAGTTTGCAGTATTTTGTTTTTCATAAATTATAACAATAAATTAAAAAAAATTTGGTTGTTTGCACCAGTTTGTTTATTTATAGTAGTAGAAGTTGTTTCAGATAACGACACTGTGTGATAACAAAGATCATTAGCATCGCCCTCCTCCTTCATCCAGGTTTGGGACTGGCACTTCCTAACACTAGGGCATGAACATGCAGTGGCGGAGGAGTAAATCTGTGTGTTCTTTTTTAGTTCTTTATTAAGAAATAGGTAAGTAAGTAATTTAAAATGCTTGACAATAACAAAATATTAATTTAATCAAATTTATCTTCAGAATAAAACTTTGAGCTTCTTGAGGCAGTCCTAAATACAAACCAATTTCATCCAAATTTCACAGTTTTGCTCTATGTAGTAAAAGGAACTCAAAAAGTAAAGAGCCTCTGTTAATTGTCTACTTCAATATTTTTCCTACAGAACTTGAATCACCCTAGTACTTCTATATGAACTTCTGTGCGTGTGTTTGGTGGTTCGCATACCGACGGTGGCTCATACAAGAGATCTTCTAGTGCTCGTGAATAAGCTGCAGTGCCTTGCGCTTAGCATTAGATTAACGCTTTAGAAAGTTTGAGTCTAAGATATTTGAATCTCAGGCTAGCACGATCCGTAGGCCTACACGGGAACCTTAAATGGCGTGGCGCCCATTCAAACGGGCAGGGAACTCCGCCACTGATCGTACTCAGTCAGTGCCAGTCCCAAGCCTGGATGAAGGAGGAGCCACGCTAATGATTTTTTTTATTACACAGCGACGTTACACTGAAACTACTACAAAATTTAATAGTCAGCGGTGAAGGATCTCACCCGATCAGTTTATTGGAAAAAGACAGGACTGAGACTATTATACTCATACAGTATTACAGTATACTCACACTGTCTCTGTAGAAACACGCATACATTATTTGACATAAGAAAAAACTTACATTTATTTAGACTCATGACAAATAAATAATTATTAAACATAATTATAATCATACTAATCCTAGGCCTAGAGATTGCATTTCACGAGGTTTGTACGAAATTATTGAGCGCTGGATGTAACCTGTAACTCGCCCCGAGCCTTTTGGTCTTGAATTTCCCTCAACTTATGCACAAACAATAGGTCAACAAGTGTATGGTAAAATTAACAACTAGTCCATCCAATCTTTCATTTTCGCGATTCTTTGGTAAGTAAGAACTAATTAATCATTATGCCCGTTGAGGTGCTACTCTCCTACTGCATTTTGCAAACAGAGTCTGTTAAGGAAAGCAGACTGAAACAGTTTGGCGTAACTGGCCAATCGTTGACTGACACTGGAGATAGGCCACAATGTACAGGCCCCTATGGCCAATAATATGAGCGATGTAGTAACTGCTCGCACTCTGGCAATGCCAGTCCCAAGCCTGGGGAAAGGAGGGCGATGCTAATCATCTTTGCTATAACACAATGTGGTTAAACAGCAACTAACAAACCAGTAGAGCATATTATAGTAATACACATCTACGTTGTCAGTACCGGTATCCTATTGACAGGCAAATCCGATACAGAGTCAGGCGTCTGTGGTGGATTGTGCTTAGAATTGTATCCACAAAAGAAGTGTAAAAGGGGACTCGCGATATGATTCGTGGAAAAGGAGTTTGCAGTAAAAGACCTTCGCAGAAATCTCCGTTCAAGATACCTAATATAACTGACTATATATAGCCTGTGGGTCAAATGAGCGCAGAAAACAGGAACAAATGATCTCTTACTTAGGCCTACTACGAGTGCTGAGAATCACAGAAGCCTACTAGGCCTGTCGGCCACCAAAATTAATACAGATTCTGCAGTGCCAGAACAGTGCGACACAATTGACTTAACTCTGTCTCTCGTAGCTGCTTTTATCAGCTGCGTCAACTGCGAGTTATATCCGCACTCTTACCTCCAGCGCTGCAGCTACTCTAGTTCACGCCTTCGTTGCCAGTCGCCTTGACTACTGTTCCTCTCTATATGTTGGCCTCCCACAGAGTCGGATTGGGCGCCTGGAGCGAGTTTTGCGCGCGGCTGCGCGATTGATTGGCGGCATCCCTAAGACAGGTCATGTATCCGACTATATACGGGATGTCCTGCACTGGTTGCCACTACCACAACGCATCTCATTTAGGGTCTCTGCCTTCGTTTGGCGTAGCCTCGTTGGTACCGCACCTGCTTATCTGCAGGAGCTCTGTCGCTCCATTTCTGCCCGATGATGATTGGCCGCCTAGCTCTTCGCTCTGCAGTCCGCGGTGACCTGAGTGTCCCATTTGCACGCACTTCTACAATGCAACATCGGGCCTTCTCGGTTGTAGGACCGAGTATCTGGAATGGGCTTCCTATAGAGCTCCGTCTCCTACCTAGGAACTCCTCACCTGCATTTTATACCTCTCTGAAAACTATTCTTTTCAGCCGTGGTTGGGCCTGGAGCGCCTCTGAGTAGATATCTTGAAGGGACGCTATATCAAGTTTCATTGATTGACTGATTGATTGATTGATTGAATTGACCGACTGCGATACTAACGACAGTAAGAGTTACAGGAAAGAGTGCAAGCGCATTCGTCTGACCTATAGGAATAATTAGGTCATATAACTTGGTGGTGTAGAACAAGATGGCGAAAGGCGCATGAGAAAAATACAACGCCAAAAAATACCGCGTAACTCTATGTAAACTACAAACTGAACAACTTAAGCCTCAGCATTTCGTGATTGCGTTTCATAGCATAATCAACATGTGACACAAACCTTTGAGATATAAATCCAAAACAACGATAAAGTCTATCGAAAATGAAGACGTTTCCCTAAACAAATGGCGCACACAGCCGTCGACGCCCGTCGTAGCCTCGTAGGCTACGAGTTACACGTGACCTAATAGTTTAACATAAATTATGAGCCTTTGGGTGTTAGGCTACTTCTGTGCAATACGCTGCGGTCTTCTATTAGTAGTAGATCTAACTAGAGCCGCCTCTAGCGAATGATGTCCGAATATGTTCAATCCTGTTTTACATTTTTGGTCCTGCAACTTTTCAAGACGAACAAAGCTCTTCAATCTCCAAGTTAGCAGAGTGCCAATGCGCAATACTTGGCTAAATTGGATAACTTTGAAAAACTAATCCCAGCCTTATCCGTTTTATGAAATGCGTACAATTTGCAAAATGTTTACTTTTACATAGGAACTATCGGCGAAGATGTCTGTGATAAAACGACATCTCCTTCTGGCGACTGTTGGCGTAATGCTTCTTTTCCTCGGTGAGTGAGTTGGCTCTCGTAGTTTCATATTAGGCCTATAGCCAAAAAATAGACATGTAGACAAGAAAAAAACACAGTGGACAATTGGTCAAAGTGGAGAAATTGAAATGCTAATTGGATTGCTTCGCAAGGAATGAATCTAACACGCCAATTATTTACAAGTTAACAAAAATGAGGATTAGATTGTGTCTTGCTAATTCTTTGAGACAAGTGAGAGAAACGCAGTGAAAATTGTGTATGTATGCGTGCGTGCGTGCGTGTGTGTGTGTGTGTGTGTGTGTGTGTGTGTGTGTGTGAGAGAGAGACAGACAGACAGACAGACAGACAGACAGACAGACAGACAGATAGAGACAGAGACAGACAGAGACAGACAGAGACGTAGAGAGACAGAGACATACAGGGACAGGGACAGACAGAGAGAGAGAGAGAAACATGGGTCAAACAGAACGTGGGTCAAATCAACTTAAACGATTCCTCATAATCCCTATGTGCAATCGCTAAACTTCATTTGACCCATAGGCCTAGGCTGCATTTAAATTGTCATATAATGATGACGGTGAGGAATGGAAGGAGGTGTAGGGAAAGACGGAATACGATTATAACGACGATAACTAATGACCGTGACGACGATAACAAATACTGCTGTGCCAGTGACGACAGTGATGTAATGCTAATTTTAACTACAATGGCTATTTTTAAACAGGGACACACGGGAAACTTGTTGAAGAACCAAAGAACCAGGTTATGCCATCTAAAAATGAGACAGCTGTACTCAGATGCAGTTCAAATTATACAGGACGCAGGCTTAGCTGGTATGCCAAAGAAGAAGAAGTATATAACGGCTACAATGTAGACCAGCGGCCAGAGGCACCACCATACATATCGGTGGAACCTTTGTCTCAGGGAAACAGTAACTTAAAAGTCAGTTACAGTGATGATGCAGCGCAAACCTACTCGTGCATGGAACCTGGAACATTGATGAAAGCCAGTGCAGAAGTAATATGCATCAGTAAGTAGCCTATCATTTAACATAATATAAGTTTGCTTGAAAACTAAGATTTTTTGGAAGCGAAATTCTGTTCGTTATAAGTAGGCTAGACCTACGATCGTTTGAGACTGTAGATAAAACCAGACAGGCAAGCATCAGTGAGTGGAGATTCACTGAGCTATTTATTGATGAGTTGGAAAGCAATTTCAATGTTCGAAACTGATAGACTATGTGACCCACTGTCCCTGTATCTGTAGCTCAGGCGGTTTTTATCTGTCTCACATCTACCTCTCCATTAACGCAACTTCAGGCAATTTGGGTTTGCAGAAAAAATATTTTTGAGCTTCATTAATAAAACACTGATGATGCTGATGATGATGAAGACGATGATGATGATGACGATGATAGGCTGTAGTAGTAGTAGTGGTGGTGGTGGTGGTGGTGGTGGTGGTGGTGGTGGTGGTGGTGGTGGTGGTGGTGGTATTGGTATTGGTAGTCGTAGTCGTAGTGGCAGTGGCAGTGGCAGACTGGCAGTGACAGTGGTAGTAAGTAGGCTAGTAGTAGCAGCAGTAGTAGTAATAATAACGGTAGCAGCAGCAGCAGTAGTAGTAGTAGTAGTTGTTGTTGTTCTTGTGGTGGTGGTGGTGGTGGTGGTGGGTGGTGGTGGTGGTGGTGGGTGGTGGTGGTGGTGGTGGTGGTGGTGGTGGTGGTAGTGTTAGTCGTAGTAGTTATTGCTGTTGTTGATATTATGATTATTTATTATATATTTATGGCCGAAAACTTAGCCTGGCACGCAAAACCTATTCTAGCATAACTCAACTAGTATTATTTTGGCTTGGTCAGATGCACCAAGGTAGAAGACAAAATTTATATCATAACTATGAACTACTTTAAATAAAGACATTTAAGACGTTTAAAACAAACTGCATATTTGATTCTCAAACAGAGAGCGATCCTGTTTGCAACGACAGTTCTACTGAAGACCTTGTCAATTTGACGTGTAGCATGGAATTCCGAGGCAACTGGGCTCCGACGATGAAATGGAAGGAACGAAGCAACGATGAGGAGAAAGTCCTTACAGTCGAAGTCAACACTGTCACAATTCCTAATAAGCGTGTTATGAGTACATTGGTTATGCCAGTGCAGAAGAGCAGAAGAAACTACACGTGCACAACAAAATTCGACATAAGTGGAAAACCAAACAATACAACAGCAACAAACGTTCCTGATTACAAACGAGTTTGGACGTCTTCAGCATTTCCTGAGTCTCAAGGTCGGTTCGGTCACATTCTGAAACTATTTGGCTCTTCTATTCTATGAAGAAAGTTATCTGTGCTATGAATTTAAACTTTGCAAGAAAAGAAAGTGGTTTGAAATTCAGTAGGGCCTACATACGGGAAAATCCAGTAGACTTCACAGCAGTAGTCAAATTCTACAATGAAAGATAGTGCAATCAAAAGGGAGTCCAACATGTTTTTAAGGCTTCTAATG
>JACEVL010002910.1:0-15430 GCA_020284085.1 Aporrectodea caliginosa
GCCCCGCCATTAAAAAGTTATACCGAAACCCGGGCACCAGAGGGGGATACCCCCCCCCTAGATTTTCGACTATATCTTATCCGTCATTTAATATTAAGAGACACAAATTATACCATTCTATAGAGGGAATGTGGGGCTACATTTGCATACTTATATGTTTGTCTTATGAATACCGGAAGTGATCAAAATAAATTATAATACGTGTAACATGCGTGAAAAATGGCTAAATGGAAGGACTCCCCCCTTAGTTTTTTGTCTGTAGCGTATTCATTTTGTCTTCCTGGAAGAGAAACAAATATACCATTCTTTAGAGGGAATGTAGAGCTTCATTTTCATACTTACATGTTTGTCTTATGAATACCGGAAGTGATCAAAATAAATAATAATACGCGTAATCTGTGTGAAAATGGCTGAATGCAGCATCACAACGTAAACCGATATATATGTATGGATAGCCATAAATGTATGGATGTACATATTTATACGTATATAAACATGTGTAAGGAGGATGTATATGTGTGTATCTTGGATACATATAGACCTGGGAGTCACTTTGGTCAGCCAATCTGACCCCACCTGACCCTAAAGTGACTTGATGTCTTGAGGTCGACTTGAAGTCTACAACTTGGAGTCAAAACGACTTGACCCGACTTGGCAGAAAAACAACCAACTTTCGACTTAAAGTCGACTTCTGACTTATGCTTACGTTACGATTTTTACGGCTAATAATACAAAAATGTCATGTACCAATTTGCCTGGCAAGCATTAATTTCTTATACTAATGAGTAATGAGATCTCAACACCTGATGAATAAAATTGCTTATTAGGCCTATTTTAAGCTGTTTTTGTTTGTGCTTGAACAGTTTTGTAATGCTCCTAATGGGTTGACAGAAGAATCTGCAGTGGACCGGACGGGGACTGGTTGCACTGAATGGCGTGTTATAATGACACAGTTTAATTCTGTTGTCATAATTATTTGGCCACTAACGTCATTCAAATAGCAATGCATGCGTATCATCCCACAGTACTACCACTCACCGACAATATAGTCGATCATTGTCTAATACAACAGTTTTCCGTCTGCAAACGACTAATGCAGTGCACCAAAGTAGCGCCAAACGATCGTTTGATTAGTATGAGATAGGCCCCTACAGATTTCTTTGGGTCGAATTCACTGGCGACTAAAAGTTCATTGCTTTGCGCGTGTTCAGCTCTTGATAAGGCAGACGTGCTGGCATTTATATTAACATTTCGATTCACCAGTTTTATTAAACGTACGTGTGACGATTTAACATATAATAAATCATGATATAGATAAATCGACACCGATAAAAAAATAAGTGGCCTAGGCCTAAGTAGGCCTAACTGCTTAGCCCAACCGACGCAACCGGCGTCGATAATACAAAATAATATCGCAGTACCGTTCTGCGTTTCTTACTCTTTCAAATGAGATGAAAATCAACTTTTATCTTCTTCACTTCAATTCAATACATATCGTCAACATAAATCAACAATATTTCTTAACACTTCACTCTCAATATACAGCTCTATCTACTGTATTAAGTCAACTGCATTATTCAAATCGACTGTAATCAGCAATTTCTAACCTTTCCCGCGCTAATAGCACGTGCTCAGTACAAGCTATATTCAGTCAATGTTTACATAAGACAAGCGGCGCTGACCGCCCGCTCAACTAGATCATGTTTATACATATATAATTATATACAGGTGTATTGTCATGACACAACCTTAACACACTATATAGGTCTTAATTTATATTTGTTTGTGTCCCAAGTCGGTTTAAGTCGACTTCTGTAGAAAACAACTTGAGGTTACTTTTCAGGACAAATTCGACTTGGGGGTCAGTTGCGCTAAGCAGAAACGACTCGACTCGACTTGGGATGCCCAAGTCGACTGGGGTCGACTTATTGGGGTCGACTCCCAGGTCTAGATACATAGATCAGTTTCAAAACTCACATAATATTATATTTGTTTATCTAACAAGTACAAAATGTACGCAATAATATAAAATATCGCTAATTATCGGTTCCATTGTTAAAAGTTATGTAATTTCGAGGTGCATTCACATAATGTACAACTAAATATACCATTTTGTACAGAATTGAATGCTGAATCCATTGGTGTATTACAAGTTATGATATGTGAAACCAAACCCGAAATCAGGGGGTGGTAACCACCCCTTGGTAACGCCAGTGTTACAAAAAAAGCTTGGTAGCCTGAGGGTTAAACCGACCGACCGGGAATCGAACCCGGGCGGCCACTCCAGGATCTCTGTGAAGCTGACGGCTCCAGCGTTTTGACTTGAGTAGACTACCTCCTCCACCTATGTTCGATAATAGTAGCGCTTATAAAGGCATAATAATAATAATAATAATAATAATAATAATAATAATAATAATAATAATAATAATAATAATAATAATAATAATAATAATAATAATAATAATAATAACAATAATAATAATGACTTTGAAATTTTGGGGCTTGGACTACGAGAGGAGAAATATGCGACCAGGAATTGAAGAGACTGATGAGAAGCGAAGTCCTTGAGATACATGTAAGGTATAGAGTAGGCCTACATGATGCCAGAGAATTACGTGTAGGACTGTAGGTCTATTTGTAGCATCGGGATCTTAAACTAAATGCCAGTTTCATTAGGTAATGTGCTGTATATGCGTCGTTTAGCATTAAAGACTTATTCTTAGACTACGCTGAGGTAATTAAGGTTATTTAGGCTACGTTAGTTTCGAACAAGGATAATTATAACCCAGTTGAAAATAGATGAAAAATATCTATGTGAATTATAAAATTTCAGCGTATTAAACAAATATATTCCATTCAGAGAAATTTAAGAACGTGCAATTTGCGACATGAAGCATATTTATTTAGAGGTTATAAGAACAGAATTAAATGTGACATAAAATCACCAAAGACAACAAAACCAAATATTCAGGATATATGACAATCTTGATTACACAATTATTATTTTTCGTAATGACCAAACATAACGTCCAACACTTGATCTAAGTAGAAAAAGATAATTAATTCTATTACTTAATATATCATAAAAGCAACGACAATATCAATAGTCTAAAATAATATCACAAAATGATGTAGAGCTAAATATCTGGTCGAGCAGAATTTAAGTATGTGTGAAGCTAAATATAATATTTAACAATAAAGTTGTGAAGTAGCCAGTGATATTTCAGTTTGGAAACTAAATACAGTTTCAGTTTTTATTCAGTTTTGAAATAATTTAAGTTTTTATTACAGTTTCAGTTTTTGAAATAATTTAAGTTTTTATTACAGTTTCAGTTTTTGAAATAATTTAAGTTTTTATTACAGTTTCAGTTTTTTTTTAAATTTAAGTTTTTATTAGAGTTTCAGTTTTGAAAAAATTTCGTTTCATTTCAGTTAGGCTACTGGAAAATTTCAATTTCAGTTTCTACTTAGATATAATTATATTGAAAAACAAAAACACGGACTAACAACTGATTATATTTTATCAGATAATATCTCTTCTGTCATTGTTCGCTTGCTATAAATCGATGAGTAACGTTGCATCTACAATACCCAGCCTAACCCATCAATTAATTCACAAGTTGTTACTTAACTTTCACAAAAGCCCTAATCTCCAGGTTCCGCATCATTCTGTCTGCTTCCGGCAATCAAAGGGCCTCACAGGAAGAAAATAATTTTCTCCACATAGGCCTGCGATCAATTATTCCGATAGTGTGCATCCGTGACTCCAAAATTTGAAGCTGGGAGCAGAAAAATAGAGGTGATGTGTCCACGAACGTACATAAGTTGTGAAAATTCTTTGAGGAAGTCTATGAGAGGATAGATGAGGGAAAGCCTGTAGATGTAATTTACTTAGATTTTGCCAAGGCATTTGACAAAGTACCTCATAAAAGACTGGCCAAGAAGTTGCAAGCATGCGGGATTAGAGGGCAGGTACTAGCATGGATTCAAAGCTGGCTATCAGGAAGAAGACAAAAGGTGGGCATAGGGGACAAACATTCTAGCTGGACGACAGTGCTAAGTGGAGTGCCACAAGGATCAGTGCTTGGGCCATTGCTGTTCGTACTTTTTATTAATGACATAGATGATGGGATTTTATCTAAAATTTCTAAATTTGCAGATGATACCAAACTATGTAGAGCAGTGGGAAATGAAAAGAAGCGGAGATACTACAGGAAGATCTAAGAAGAATGTTCAGATGGTCACAGGACTGGCAGATGCTCTTTAATGTGGAAAAGTGCTCAGTGATGCATATGGGGAAGAGAAACAGCGAGTTTTCATATGAAATGGGGGTATGGTGTTGAAAGTGAGAGAGGAAGAAAGGGACTTGGGAGTGATTGTGCACAAGAGTGCAAAACCTGCAAGGCAATGTGCTGAAGCATCAAAAAAGGCTAACTCGACTTTAGGCATGATAAGAAGGACAATAGTCACTCGAGACAAGGATACAATATTGAGGTTATACAAATCACTGGTTAGGCCACAGTTGGAATACTGCATCCAGGTATGGAGCCCCTACCTGAAACAGGACATGGAAAAGCTGGAGAAGGTGCAAAGAAGAGCTACAAAAATGATTTGGGGATACAAAGATTTGGGATATGAAGAAAGGTTGAAAAGGTGTGGACTAACAACATTGGAGAGAAGGAGGAGCAGAGGAGACCTAATTGAAGCCTACAAGATTATTACTGGAAAGGAGGCAGTGCAGAAGGAGAAGTTTTTTGAATTAGCACCAAACAAGGCAACTCAGGGACATAGGTATAAATTATTTAAGAAACCAAAAGGCACATTAGGGCAGAAATTCTTCAGTGCAAGAGTTGTAGATATGTGGAACAGTTTGGATGATAGTACTGTCTCAGTGGACACTATCACAGCTTTTAAGAAGAAGCTAGGAAAATTGGGCTATTAAGCGTTCCAGGTTAATTGCAGTGGTTCTAACACAGACTAAACGTCTTCTGAACCACTTAAAACCCTTGTTATGTTATGTTATGTTATGTTAATGTATGCATAAATAAATTAGCAATGCATCTATCATGCAAATCTCACTGGTATTCTGTGCGCAACAAGAGATTGACTGGTCTGTAGACTCTGTAACAGCCATCTAAAGCCAATGTAACTTTACTATGCTTCACGATGACATCTCGCCATATGAGTCTGCAAAAACACAGCCCCCGCTGATAAATACTTAGGAAGTTACGAACGTTACCTAACTTCTTGCGTGACAGCCATGCTAATAACAACTGCGATTAATAATATTTAATATATTATATACCTTCAGATTAGTCGAATTCTTGCCCACAAACTGCAGTCCACTCGTTCATTGTTAACGTCTGATCCAACTTTAACTAAATGCAAATTCTTATTCGTATGGTGACTATGGTCGTCATAGTCCTATACAAAATACTGCCACACTTCGCCTTCGATCTTACGTCCAGCTAATAGTCACGATAAGCTAATTCTTAGTAGATATATTAAGCAGCCTAACTCACACTAACAGGCAATATAAATTTGACTGACCGGAAGTCACCGATATCAAATAATAATAAGAATAAATCCATGGTTAACCTCGGGCTACCAAGGGGGGGGGTGGTTGCCACCCCCTTCAAACTTGTTCCGTATGGAATAAAAATGACCTTTTAGGTAGCTGTAGGGGTTCATTTACACACGTTTTATGACACCGTTCAAAAGTTATAGCCAATATACCCGAGGTACCAGGGGGGTGGATACCACCCCTAGACTTTCGACTATATCTTATCCGTCATTTAATATTAAGAGACGCAAATTATACCATTCTATAGAGGGAATGTGGGGCTACATTTCTATGGTCACTGAGTTGACGACAACCGGAAGTGCTCAAAATAAATTAATACGCGTAATATGAGTGAAAAAATGGCTGAATGGAAGGACTCCCCCCCCTTAGTTTTTGTCTGTAGCATATTCATTTGTTTTCCTGGAAGAGAAACAATGATACCATTCTTTAGAGGGAATGAAGGGCTTCATTTGCATACCTACATCTTTTGTCTTTTGAATACCGGAAATCAAAATAAATAATAATACGCGTAATCTGTGTGAAAATGGCTGAATACAGCATTACAACGTAAACCGATATATATATGGATATATATGTATGAATGTACATTTATACTATATAAACATGTGTAGGGATGATTTTGTGTATCTTTTTATACATGGATTAGTTTCAAAACACACATAATCTTATATTTGTTTATCCAAAAGTACAAAATGTACGCAATAATAAATATTGCTAATTAATGGGTTCCGTTGTTAAAAGTGATGTAATTTCGAGGTGCATTCACATAATGTACATCTAAATTTACCATTCTGTGCAGAAATGAATGCTGAATCCATTGCTATATTACAAGTTATGATATGTGATCCAGGGGGGTGGTAACCACCCTTGTATCCAATCGTGTTACAAAAAAATCCTAGGGGGTTAACCTAAATACCGAGAGCTACATAGACAGGGTGTCGACAACTCGTCGAACGACATTTCGTACGACACTTCGTCGAGCGACAATTCGTCGAACGACATTTCGTCTACTAAGTTATTTGATATTGTCACTTTAAAATGGAAGCTGGATTGATGAAAAAACTGTTTCCCGAAATGGAAGTGGGATTGATGAAAACATTCCTGTGTTGAAATAGAAGCTGAATTGATCGAAATAATTTTTCACGTAAAAATAAGCTGGAAATCAACCTGGATGCATGGATGAAAATAGGTTTCCATTCAACAGAAGCTGGATTGATGAAAATAATCTTGTCAGTAATTAGAAGCTGGATTCCTGAGAATATATAGCACGTTTTAGCGAAACTATAAGAAAGCGGCCTCTGTTGATTAGCCGTAATGGATACAGATACACTAGTAGACGAAATGTCGTTAGACGAATTGTCGTAGACGAAGTGTCGTTATACGAAATGTCGTTCGACGAGTTGTCGCGGAACCCATAGACAGAGATTTTAAGGCCAGCAGGAATGCAGAAATTTTTGCGTACTTTGAACAATTTCAGTTCGGATATATTAATTATAAATAGTTTCTATTTCTATTTCGTTATCACATTTACTATTTCCGTTTCTATTTCGTTTCCGCATTGCAAATAATTTCCGTTTTAGTTTCAGTAAAACGAAAATACATAATTTTCGTTTCAGTCTCTATTTCAGTTAACTGAAATATCACTGCAAGTAGCGGAATCCAGAACGAAAGACTTAACAGCGTAATGAAGTATTATATAGCAAAAAATGTGAATTTTAATAGCATGCAGCAATTCTACAGTCTTAGGGTTTTCACGGAAAATTGTTTTTTCCATATGGAATATAATTTTTGCATTTTAGGTAGCTGTAGCAGAATCATTGGCGCACATTTTGAGGTAAACATCATGGTGGTAACCCACGCCATTCAAAAGTTATACCTGATATACCCGAGGCACCAGAGGGGGTGGATACCACCCTCCCCTTAGTTTTTCCACTATAGCCTATTGACTGTTCTTCCTAGAAGAGAAACAATTATACCAATCTTTAGAGGGAATGTAGGGCTTCATTTGCATACCTACATCTTTGTCTTATGAAAACCGGAAGTGATCATTATAAATAATAATACGCGTAATATGTGTGAAAAATTGCTGAATGGAAGCACTCCCCCCCTTAGTTTTTTGTCTGTAGCATATTCATTTGTCTTCCTGGAAGAGAAACAAAGATACCATTCTTTAGAGGGAATGTAGGGCTTCATTTGCATACCTACATCTTTGTCTTTTGAATACCGGAAGTGATCAAAATAAATAATAATACGCGCAATCTGTGTGAAAATGGCTGAATACAGCATTACAACGTAAACCGATATATATATGTGTGGATATATATGTATGGATGTACATTTATACTATATAAACATGTGTAGGGATTATTTTGTGTATCTTTTATACATAGATTAGTTTCAAAACACATATAATCTTATATTTGTTTATCCAAAGAGTACAAATATACAATATTGCTAATTAATGGGTTCCGTTGTTAAAAGTGATGTAATTTCGAGGTGCATTCACATAATGTACAACTAAATATACCATTCTGTGCAGAAATGAATGCTGAATCCATTGCTATATTACAAGTTATGATATATAAAACGAAACACGAAATCCATGGGGGGGGTGGTAACCCCCCCCCCTTGGTAGCCAGTGTTACAAAAAAGCTTGGTAGCCCTAGGGTTAAATCACTGTTGTTAGACTTCCATCGCGCTCTTTGAAGCCATATTGGAATGACGAACTGGATCGTCTTAAGGATAACTCCATTTGTTGGTATAATTATGTGGACATCAGCTGCTCGGCCACTGACTAAAGTTGCATCACATTAAAATGTTCAACTAAAATGTCAAAATTATATTCCATATGAAACAAGTTTGCAAAGCAAGAAACGGAGGAGGGTGGTAATTAACCCCCCTTTTGGTAGTCCGATGATTAATGATGATTATTTATATATAAATCTCAAATCTCTTGCTGCAATCTGACAAAAACGCAGAAATGCTAACATGTCATTTCATATACGGTATGAACTTAAAGATATGAGTTAATATAAACATGCTATGTTGTGATTGTGATACATGATAAATTATGAAATACAGTTTGATATCACTATATGATTATGACTGCTAATGGTAATTTATTAGGTCTAGATTCTCTTTGGCTGCAGTGCGTTAAATGTATTCGCTAGATGACAGGATATACTTTCCAAAACTTCAGCTTAGTTTTCATTTTGGCGAACACTTTAATCTTCGCCATTTTGTGTTGTTTCAGTTTACCCCAGATTATGGAGATATTCGACTTTAATGCCAAACCTGGTTAGATTCTAGAATTCTGTGCCTATAATTTATTGGACTAACACACATTTAATTAAAATCAATTAGAGAGTTGCTAAACTGTGGTTTTGTCTTAATGTTTAATTCCTCGTAGACGATGTCTGGAAAGTCATTCGGACGAGCATCAGATGATACCACTAGATGGCGTTAGACACAGTTCCTTGTCATGCATCGTTCTTTATAACTTGTTGTTTATAACTCGCTGGTCAATAAGCGTAAATAAATAATGGGTAGGCCTAAACGTCGTAAATTATTCGCCATTGCATGGGTTTCAGCTATGGTCAAATACAAGTTGGATTGATGAAAAGAATTCATGTTAAATAGAAGTCGGTTTGATGAAAAATAATTGTTTTTAAACAGAAAGTGGGTTTCATGAAAAGTAAGTGTTTCACAAATGAAGGCTGGATTGATTAAACAATAAAATTTATGGTTATGGTTATTGCTGCCTAAATAGAAGCTGGGTTGTTTTTATCTTTCTATACTTGCCTCAAAACTGTCCTTTTCAGCCGTGCTGTGGTTGGGAGCTCTCCTGAGTAGTAACCTTGAAGGGGCGCTATATAAAACTTCGTAATGAATGAATGTTTAACAGAATCTAAATAATAATAATATATTCTTTAGGTAAAGAATTTTAGGTTGGTAAATTATTTTATATCGTCAAATTAAAATGGAAGCTGGATTGATGAAAAAAAGGTTTCCCTAAATGAAAGTGGGATTGATGAAACTGAGTTTTTGATGCAATAGAAGCTGGATTGAAGAAACAATTGTTTCCGTAAGTAAATGCTGGACCCCTGAGAATAGTTCTTTGCCTAAATAAAAGTTCCATTGATGAAAAATATTTTTTTGGTTAAATAGAAGTTGGGTCATTTTTTCATGAAATGGAAGCTGGATTGATTAAAAATATTTCTTCATGAAATGGAAGCAGGATTGATGATAGTTATCATGGACATATGTAGACTGCTTACTTACCAACGTGAAGTACAGCATTGAAGACATTCAAATAATTTACCAACCTAAACTACGGGATAACCTATTCTTTATTAAAATTCAAACTGACAGTTACGCAGGATGATTACAAATCAGTATGAACGTATAATTACAAGTTATTACAGGAGTAGAATTTAACTTATACGACCTTTGGGAGGGTGCGGGAAACGATCCCGCTTCCTACTGTTCTTCATGCCAGTAGAAGTTGGATTTGTGAAAAAAAATAATTGTACAATGGCAGAATAATTAAGAACGTTAAACTCCGAAATTACCCGATTAAGCAATCTTATGCTTTACCGTTAGTTGTACAGGCAAACCTGCATTTTAGCTTATTCTGTTCTTGTTTCTAAGAGCAAAAAGTAATAGCATATTTAATTATTTCAATGATTTTTATGATTACTGTCATCAGTTCAACTTCTATTTGTGCAAGGATTAATTTCATCAATGTCAACTTCTACACTGTGTCCACGATAAAGTAGATCACTAGACTTTGTTAAATATCTTGGTCAATTGTAGTACTATAGGTACTAAATTTGGTACACATGAACTTCAGTCTATTCTATCTATACCCTGCAAATTTTATTACAACTGATGCAACGGTTACGAGGATATACCCTTATGAAATTGGGTGGTTCAGGAACCAAGTTACCAACACGTAAAACGCATAGAATTACGTCATTTTTCTGGCTACCGCAGGGATAGGCTGTTGTTTATAAGCGTCATTTTCGGAAACAATTACACTACGAGACCTGTTTTACGTAACAGTAGTTGGTTGTAAAGAAATGGTTTTCAGTGCAGAGGACAAGATTTTAATCAAGGAGTTGAGAGAGACGAAGGGGTATGGCGTAGGAGACTCATTACAGAATTTCCAATGAAAAATTGGTCCCTATAGCTGGTGTCAGCAAGCTGTTAAAAAAGATTGCCACAACCGGATCAGTTGCAAGGAAACCACGAGACGCAAACAAAACCACGGACGCAAACAAATATCAATGCTGTCGGAGAACTGGTGCTGAGTCAGGATGATCAGCCGCGCACGCATCTGTCGATGCGTTTTACGTGTTGGTAACTTGGTTCCTGAACAACCCAATTTCACAAGGGTATATCCTCGTAACCGTTGCATCAATTGTAATAAAATTTGCAGGGTATAGATAGAATAGACTGAAGTTCATGTGCACCAAATTTAGTACCTATAGTACTACAATTGACCAAGATATTTTACAAAGTCTAGTGATCTACTTTATCGTGGACACAGTGTAGTTTAACAAGAAGTTATTTTAATTCAATCCAACTTCCATTTCACTGCAAAAGTTCTTTTCGTAATAATTCTTTTCATCAATCCAACTTTCATTTTGACACAAAAAGTGTGTTCATCAATCCAGATTCCATTTAACACAAAAATTGTTTTCATCTATCCAGTTCCTGATTATACAAGGAAGTCTTTTCATCAATCCAAGTAACTCTTTTCATCAGTCCAACTTCTATTTGCACAAAGAATTCCGTTCATCAGTGCAACTTCTATTTACACAAAGAATTATATTCATCACTCCAACTTCCATTTACGCAGCCAGATAAGATAAATAATTAAATATGCTAAAATACAGGATACGTTCAATGTAATAATAAAATTTGATGCTAAAATGCAGATTGACTAGTTCTGCAAATGTGTATGAGTTGAAAATGGGTTCTTGTTTTATGCATGTCGTCTAGGTCGATAGATGCAGATGATTGTGATTTATTTAAATGACTTTACATAATTATGCTCAGTTTATTTCCTTCAGCAAGATTGTTGACATGAAATAAATGAACTAAATAATAATTATATTCTTAACATAAATGAAATTGTAATTTTTCATTTAATAATGTGAAGATTGTATGTTAGTATAATTCCAGAGGTGAGGGTTGTATTTTATTATAATTCCACTTTGTAAGGGTTGTTAGTAGGCGTAATTCCAGATGTGAGGTTGTATGTTAGCATATTCCAGACGTGACAGTTGTATATTAGCATAATTGCACAAATGAGGGTTGTATGTTAACATAATTCCAAATAGCAATATGCTTCTTTTTGAATTACAGAAGTTTAATTTCAGTTTTTTTTTCTTACACTTTATATATCTTACTATAATAGGGAATTATTAGTTTATGAAGAAAGGAAATTATTTGAAACTATGACTGCAGCTGCAGTATAATAATGAAACATGCAAATAATCTGCTAGTCATAGTGCATGAAACTTTAAGAACAAGAGTGATACGCCTAATCCATATTGAACTGAGATAGTGAAGCTGTGGTGTATTTCTGCTACATAGCTAACAGTCGATGTGAAGATTGTTGCAAAATTCTTTCAGCCTCCAAATAATGCCTTTTATTTGTTACCATTGGTTGCTGTTTGGGATTGGATACATATAATTATGTCAGCAGGTGCCTAATCCTCTTCATGGGCATCTGGTCTTCCCACTAACATTGTGCAGCCGGTGTAATTTTATCTATAATCATAGAGGTCAGATGAGACATTCAATCATTTTCTGTATTTCCAACAGTTGTCCACTGAATTCATTACGTTGGTGCTCCGTTTCTACGCCTCTGTAGGAAAGGCAAGTCAATTTTCTACATATATTTACCCATTTTGCAGGTGAATTTGCCAGAGTGGGAAGTGTAGCACTTAAGGGACTGTGCGGAATGAGCAGATACATGCATGGAATTGATAAATATAGGTCCAGCAACTGAAAACGCTCATTAACCTAGCACAGTTGTAGTCTTAGATTTGGCCAGAATAGCAATATTCGTGATGACCTCGTTGGATAGCAATAAGGCTGAAGAACAATGCCTGATTTTCAATAATGTGTTTGGCCAGAGTTCAGTGTTTATTAGGCCATGAGACACAAGTTGAAAGAGATGCTGTGATGAACAGTAAACCAATGCAGTGATTTTGTATGGGGGTTGTATTTTCATATCTTGATATATTTGTTATGACTCTAACTAAGGATTACCATCACTCTGGAGCTCCTGTAGATTGGACTCGGTGATGCCAGAAAGAACTGAGTTACAGTAATCTACATATATATCATATGACACCTAATTCTGAGCAAATCATGAATGTGCATGTGTTACAATTTAAGAGTGCACTAATGTATTTGATAAAGGACATAATAGAGTTAACATGCCAGCCAGGCTACAAGCAGCATCACCAACAGAACACTTCCAGTTTGAGACATTTATCGAATGTCACCCAAAGTACATGGGCATCCTCCAACAATGGCTTATAACTATACTGAGTATAAGTGCACGGGCATATAGTTAGGGTGAAAACCAATTCACTGTCATGATCAGAAAGCCCGAAACAATGCTGCTATCAATGCAACAGAGTGAATAGACACACCACCAAAAGCAGCAGATAAGCCTATAGGAATAAATGATGTCATGACACTCTTATAAGATGTAATTAGGAGCAAGAAGAGCGTATTCTGTTGAATGAAACTTACGGTATGCAGACTGAAATGATGATTCGTGAATTAGTTTAGATCTGTAATTAGACAGCTGAACATAATGTGTTACATATTTCAATTACAATTTCCAGATGCATTGTGCGAATTGCTGGGGATTGGGGTTAAACCATCTACCCCTCGTTTTTCTTAGTACACCAACTTGTTAAGTCTTCATTGCACACCCAAACTCCACATGATTCAAAGTCTACAATTCTCATACTGCCCAGACAACATGTCAATCACCTTGTCACCTTGTGCTGTCAGTTCCTTGAACTCTAGCGACCGACATGTGTGAGAAAGTGAGTGAGAAGACATTATTAGTCAGCTAAAATTTATTCGTCTTTCCAAAGCAGAAATTGAAAAGGCCTGTGCTTGAACATAAACTAGTAGCACAATTGTGGAATCACAATTTGGAGTAGTAAAATGACCAAAGTTTTCACTGCCTGGAAAATGTTAAGAAAATTGCATTTGCCCTATCTGAAAAATGTTTCATCTTGTTTTCTGAAACACTAATACATTCTTACTATTATTCTTTCAGTGTTCTGCCCTAAGGCAGATAACGGAATGAAGCTATGCCATTCGTCTCTCTTTTCCCTATTCCGTTTTTCTTTATATCCTTGCAGCATTTAAGTGAGTGGGAACAGCTTTTCAACTACTCTCGAAATTTTTTGCTTGCGTTCCCACGGTTCTAGGACGGTTGGTCATAGGACGATTGGTCATAGGACGATTGGTCATAGGACGATTGGTCATACGGACGATTGGTCATACGGACGATTGGTCATAGGGCCTACGGGTCATAGGTCCTATCGGCGATGGGACTATCGAAGGCTAAAACAGAAACGTTTTTTACTATACTTTATATACTATAATACTTCTTGACTCTTTCACTGCAAATGAATGTCTTCCTTTGCTCTCATTTCCTTTTACACCTGAATAAGATGCGGGTGAAACGTTTATTTCTTCGGGATCAATCTCCATTCTTTGAAGTGCGTTGGACTTTGATGTGCGTGAATGTTAAGTTCTTTGAAGTGAGTTGAAGCCTGCATGTAATTATCTTAATAAGTTTCTTGATTGGCACTGATTGTATTTGTCTGAAAACGATCAATGTCCCTAATTGATGCCTTTCATACTTGAGTTACATACGGGTAAATCGTGTATTATTTCGACCAAACGTTAAGTTCCTTGAAGCGAGTTGATCCATGTAAGTATTACCCTAATAAGTGTCTTTATTGGCACTGATTGTATTTGTCTAAAAACGATGTATGCCCCGGTGCGTTAACCCTAGGGCTAAGCTTTTTTTGTGACATCGGCTACCAAGGGGGGGTTGAGACGACCCCCTGGATTTCGTGTTTGGTTTCACATATCATAACTTGTAATACAGCATTGGAATCAGCATTCATTTCTGCACAGAATGGTATATTTAGTTGTACATTATGTGAATGCACCTAGAAATTACATCACTTTTAACAACGGAACCCCCTTAATTAGCGATATTTTATATTATTGCGTACATTTTGTACTTTTTGGATAAAGAAATATAAAATTATGTGTGTTTTGAAACTGATCTATGTATCCAAGATACACATACATCCCTACATATGTTTATATACGTATAAATATACATCCGTACATATATATCCATACATATATATCGGTTTACGTTGTGATGCTGTATTCAGCCGTTTTCACACAGATTACGCGTATTATTATTTATTTTGATCACTTCCGGTATTCAAAAGACAAAGATTTAGGTATGCAAATGAAGCCCTACATTCCCTCTAAAGAATGGTATATTTGTTTCTCTTCCAGGAATATAAATGAATACGCTACCGACAAAAAACTAAGGGGGAGTCCTTCCATTCAGACATTTCTCACGACGCATATTACGCGTATTATTATTTATTTTGATCACTTCCGGTTTTCAAAAGACAAACATCTAAGTATGCAAATGAAGCCCTGCATTCCCTCTAAAGAATGGTATATTTGTTTCTCTTCCAGGAATATAAATGAATACGCTACCGACAAAACACTATGGGGGAGTCCTTCCATTCAGACATTTCTCAC
>JACEVL010002911.1:0-18173 GCA_020284085.1 Aporrectodea caliginosa
TAAATTTATGGAACGTTTTGAAAGCTAATGGACAACAGAGTCTACCTGATATGCAACGAAAGTACTCCCCGCTATTCCATGCATCTAAGCATGTCCTAATGTCCGACTGGAAGAGTGTAGGCCTTTTTAAACAGGTCGTTAAACACATACCACTTAGACTCGCACTGGCACAGCATTCTGCAAACAGCATTTATTAGGCTATATTAAATAATAATAGCAACAATACCAGTAACAAAAGGAACAACAATAACAATAACATAGGTAACAGTATTATTAATAGCAGTAATAGGCCTTATAATGAGAAACAATAAAAAAGTTATAATAGTAAGCTAATGATAGTAATAATTATAATAAATAAAAATAACACCAATAACAACTAATACAATAAATGAGCAGTATGAATAGTTACAAGCAGAGAAAAAGATAGTCTGTACTCGTCTTGACTGTTAACGATTTTTCCATTAGTAGTCCCGATCTAAAGGTAGTTTATTGACTGTAACCATGGAATTTGTGCGCCCTCTGAAACAAGGGAATTTGTAACCGAATCTAATAACCTATAGCAATGCAATAGGACTTTGATGCATCGGTTCTAGGACGATTGGTCATAGGACGATTGGTCATATGGACGATTGGTCATAGGGCCTATTGGTCATAGGACTATTGGTCATGACTATTGGTCATATACCGCTAATAAACAGACAAACTTGGTTGTAGTCATTAGTTATGGACATTCTTAGTTTTAAGCTCAACACACCGAACGCAAAATAAGCAGCAATTAGGGACGTTCATTGTTTTTAGACAAATACAATCAGTGCCAATCAAGAAACTTATTAGGATAATTCCAGACTTTTACGCATTATATTATTCGTATTTCGTATTACGTGTTTCACAGTAAATGATCCAGTAAATGGTTGTTCATGTTTTAAAAACTTCTCTGTTTTAGCCTTCGATAGCCTTCGATAGTAAGTAAGTAAGTAAGTATATTTTTTATTAACCAATTGCTAATTGCACTTTGGTGTACAGACATCTTATTAACACATTTAAAAATTCTAAAGTATCCTGATAATAAACGTTTTCGCATTAAGTAAGTTAGTGACAATATCTCTTAATAAACCAACTGCCAATTACACCTTGGTGCACAATCATTATAGTCTCACAAATATCTAACAAGTCAGCCAATGTTGATCAGACCTTATATATCATCCTAGTGATGATATTTTTACGCATCAAATTATCTACGGGAGGAATGATACGGTCATGAGCCCGAGGTCGGAGGGAATACTTAGAAGTTTTAATTGGGGGAAGCAATTCGTGTAAAACATGCACATTATCCACCAGGATCGATGAGAAAAGGCGGAAATCAACCTTTATGCATAGTTGCTCAAAAGACAGGGAATCTCCAGGAACATAGTGATAGCGGATCAAGCGACGCATCAAGACTTCAAACCTGTCTTTGTCACGCTGTCCCACGGGTGGGGCATACAGCATTCTTGCCAAAGTAGTGGCTCGCACAACGTCATACAGATGTAGACCACGCAGGCCATGGGCGACCAAAGTTCGTAAGGCGTAAAAGGATTGACGGGCCTGACGGCAAAGTCGTTGGATATGATTATTAAATCTGAAATCATCAGAAATGGTTACTCCCAAGATCACCATACTGGTAACCCTAGCTAGACCTGTGGTGCCTGGGGCAGTAAGGTAGCCAAGGCCCACCCTCGGGCGGTGAATTATCATTTCACTGGTTTTCTTTTGGTTCAGCTTCAGGTTACAGTCAGCAGCCCATCGGGAGATATGGTCCAATTCTAAAGTTACAGAAGCACTATTTGAGGAAGGAATTCAGAGGTAGCAGTCATCTGCATATTTGAGGAGCCTGTTTGCAGGGTTAGCTGCGTTAAGACTGGTGATTGCAGTGATGAAGTTCATAGGTCCAAAGCCCGAACCCTGGACCATACTGGCATTTATTTCAATGTAGGCCTAAGTTGATATTTCTCCCAAGAATTTCGTACAATGCTGGCGACCATTAAGGAAAGCAATGATCCAGTTATACTCACTGCCAGAATACTGTTATAGACATTGTCTGGAATTGGCAATTTCGCTAGTATGCTAGCCAGGACTGTGCATGCCTGACAGTGTCAAAAGCTTTGGAAAAATTTAATGCTATCAAATGGACGTAATCGTTGGAATTAAGTCCCATCGCCGATAGACCTGTGACCGACAGGCCCTATGATCCACGTGACCTATGACCGGTAGATCCTATGACCAATCGTCCGTATGACCGATCGTCCTATGACCAATCGTCCTATGACCAATCGTCCCTATGACCAATCGTCCTATGACCAATCGTCCGGATACCGATGCATCAAACCTTAGCAGTATGGCACCGGAAACAGAAGAATATAACAAAGCATCCATTAGAACGGAGTGATATAGTAGCAGCACACATTGAGAAAGTAGTCAATCAAACTAATTAGCATTTTAAACCAATTTATAAAGAATATTTTGAGAAAAACGCATGCTAATTTGACACACCTAATTTAAAAAATATGTGAAACATTAAGAAAAGGGAGCAGCTTAAAACGCTACCAAGCCTCACACTGGAAGTTAGGCTACTGATTGGCAGTATGAACAAGAACTGCCCAGCGTATTTTACTGAACGAGCAGATTAGACTTTGTGAATAATTATCATATGATAGAGCTGCATAAAAGCAGTAACTTAGCAGTTATAGACGCACAGCAGGTGCCAACAAACAAATTATCTAGATCATAGGATTTAGGCCTACCCTGAACGAGTTTTAATTCGGAAGACTGAATATTTTGAAATGAAAAAGTCAGAAAATTTAATTTTAGCCTACTGATCTTCCTAGTGATCGGTGGTGAGACTAAGAACGAGGAGGATAATTATCCGAACATTTTAATGATCGTCCGGATTATTACAATGTTATGTCGTTTTAATGCACCATAAATTTGTTTGCGATATCGTTGTCATTAAAATAACCTCTGAATTAGCCTAACTCTTTTTCAGAAGTTAGAAAGAAATGTTGAATTTTTGAATGGAGCAAAATCTACCGATAGAGCGCAAGTTAAGGACAAGAATGAGAGATTGACAGCTGCGCATTGCTGCAGTTGAACTTTAACTTTTAGAATCTTATAGGCCTAGAGCGCACGGACGGAGTAGGTCATCCACATTTACGAGGAGTTTGTCAACTTTGTGTTCAATGAAAAACGATGGGTTTCGACGTTAAAAGTTGTCGTAAATTCAAACAACGTTTATCTTCGGGTAAACAATTTCGTCCAATTGGGCCATTTCGCTAAATAACTTCTGGAAAGGGGTACAATACCGTACAAATTTGATCACCTTCGGTCAAGTCTTCGCCCTCTGTAATCGCCCTGGACACGGAAACGTCTACGTTCGAAGCTCTCTGCCTCGGCATCGCTACTTCACATGGCTCGGTGACTCTTCTTTCTGTCTACAGACCTGGATCCATTCCTCCTCCTACTGGACAATTCTTCGATCAGTTTTCCTCCGTCCTCGAGTGCCTCATCACCCGAAATAGCCAGCTCCTGATTCTCGGCGACTTCAATCTTCACAGATCCTGCCGCCATCCGCTTTCTTGAGCTTCTCTCCCAATTCGGACTACGCCAACGCGTAAACGAGGCCACCCACCAACTGGGTGGCATTCTGGACTTAGTCATTACGTCGGACACTGAACACAGTGAACAGGTTCATGACTTACACGTTCAACCACCTGCTCTCTCCGACCATGCGTTTATCCAGTTCTCGTTACCTCACCTTCATTCTCAGCCTCTGCACACCGTCCGCATGCTTCGGGGTTGGAAATCGCTCGATCGTCGGGCGCTCGGCCACGCTCTTCGCAGCTCCTTGCTCTCGCCTCCACCATCGACTCTCGACGATCTATCTGTAGCACATTTATTCGACCTCTACTCTTCCACCATCAATCAACTCCTCGATACTTTGCTACCGCCCCGAAGCGTGAAGACTCGTTGCCGACCTCTAGTTGTCTGGTTCGACCGGGATTATCACCAATCTCGTTGCTTCGAGAGACGCTTTCGTCGGACCAGGGATCCCGCCGTCCGACTGGTCTGGATCTCTCAACTTCGTACCTTCCACCAACTCTACCGTCAGAAGGAGGCAGCCTACTGGGAGAACCTGGTTCAGCGTAACGAGAAAAACCCAAGACGCCTATGGTCGTCCATCTCTGGACTCATGGGCCGCTCCTCTCGTCCACCAGAGACTCCCTCCTTCTCAGCCAACGACTTGCTTGGGATGATTACATCCAAGATGGACGATCTACGTGCTGCTACCGCAGACTCGTCACATCCTGATTTTGTCCCGACTGAATCCGTCTTCGATGGCTTTCGACCGATACCTGAAGCCGACCTACATCGACTGCTCGCGTCATCGAACTTGAAGTCGTGCGAACTTGATAGTGGAGGAACGTGCCTGTGCATTTTTCTTCAGTCATTTCAAGTTGATGTAAAAGTTTCGTTTTCACTACCAATTTGAAGGTAATGGTCTGTAGATCAATATTCGTCCGAGGGGAAAGCATGCAGATAAAAAATGAATTGTGGGGGGCTCGAAAACCCCCTCTGGCCTATGGGAAGTATGTGTATTTTTTCAAGTCATTTCAAATAGATGCAAAAGTTTCTTTTTCAGTACCAATTTGAAGGCAATGGTCTATAAACCAATACACTGGACAACAAATTTTAACTTTTTTTGCTGCCTAAAAACTTTAGCTGTTCTATATAGATTTTGGCACGCTGAATCCAGTGGTGTTCTCAGAATTTTTTGTATCACGTCAGGTTTTGAGAAAAATGGTTTGCAAGATTTTAAAGAAATGCCCAGAAAGTTACTTAGTGCATAGATTTCACTGGACAACAAATTTTAACTTTTCTTTGCTTCCTAAAAACTTTAGCTGTTCTATATAGATTTTGGCACGCTGAATCCAGTGGTGTTCTCGGAATATTTTTACCACGTAAGGTTTTTGAGAAAAATAGTTTGCAAGATTTTAAAAGAAATGCCCAGAAATTTACTTTTAGTGCATAGATTTCACTGGACAACAAATTTTAACTTTTTTTGCTTCCTAAAAAACTTTAGCTGTTCTATATAGATTTTGGCACGCTGAATCCAGTGGTGTTCTCAGAATTTTTGTATCACGTCAGGTTTTTGAGAAAAATGGTTTGCAAGATTTTAAAAGAAATGCCGAGAAATTTACTTAGTGCATAGATTTACAATGTACTGTTATTTACTTTTTGGACATTTTAAAACTGAACAACCGCTGATTTGCGTTTGTATTCAATATATACAAACGCAAAACAGCGGTTGTTCAGTTTTAAAATGTCCAAAAGTAAATAACAGTACATTGTAAATCTATGCACTAAGTAAATTTCTCGGCATTTCTTTTAAAATCTTGCAAACCATTTTTCTCAAAAACCTGACGTGATACAAAAATTCTGAGAACACCACTGGATTCAGCGTGCCAAAATCTATATAGAACAGCTAAAGTTTGTTGGGAAGCAAAGAAAAGTTAAAATTTGTTGTCCAGTGAAATCTATGCACTAAGTAACTTTCTGGGCATTTCTTTAAAATCTTGCAAACCATTTTTCTCAAAACCTGACGTGATACAAAAATTCTGAGAACACCACTGGATTCAGCGTGCCAAAATATATAGGAACAGCTAAAGTTTTTTAGGAAGCAAAAAAAGTTAAAATTTGTTGTCCAGTGAAATCTATGCACTAAAAGTAAATTTCTGGGCATTTCTTTTAAAATCTTGCAAACTATTTTTCTCAAAAACCTTACGTGGTAAAAATATTCCGAGAACACCACTGAACTCAGCGTGCCAAAATCTATATAGAACAGCTAAAGTTTTTTAGGAAGCAAAAAAAGTTAAAATTTGTTGTCCAGTGAAATCTATGCACTAAGTAAATTTCTCGGCATTTCTTTTAAAATCTTGCAAACCATTTTTCTCAAAAACCTGACGTGATACAAAAAGTCTGAGAACACCACTGGATTCAGCGTGCCAAAATCTATATAGAACAGCTAAAGTTTTTTAGGAAGCAAAAAAAGTTAAAATTTGTTGTCCAGTGAAATCTATGCACTAAAAGTAAATTTCTGGGCATTTCTTTTAAAATCTTGCAAACTATTTTTCTCAAAAACCTTACGTGGTAAAAATATTCCGAGAACACCACTGGATTCAGCGTGCCAAAATCTATATAGAACAGCTAAAGTTTTTTAGGAAGCAAAGAAAAGTTAAAATTTGTTGTCCAGTGAAATCTATGCACTAAGTAACTTTCTGGGCATTTCTTTTAAAATCTTGCAAACCATTTTTCTCAAAAACCTGACGTGATACAAAAATTCTGAGAACACCACTGGATTCAGCGTGCCAAAATCTATATAGAACAGCTAAAGTTTTTAGGCAGCAAAAAAAAGTTAAAATTTGTTGTCCAGTGATATTGGTCCGAGGGGAAAGTATTCAGATAAAAAAGAAGCGTGGGGTAGAGCTGTACCGATATCGCTTTTTGCCGATTATGCCGATACTGCGTATAGCCGATTATTAAATTGCCGATACCGATACCGCGTATAGCCGATTATTAAACTGCCAATACCAATTATGAGACGAATATTTCATTATTTGTTAAGTCAAGATGTTCTGTTCCGAAACATAAACCAGTACTCTATCGTCACAACTATAAGGGTGGACGTTTAAATTAAGTTGGAAAGTTGTTAACGATATGTTTTAATGCGTAAATAATAAGGGACGTAAAATGATAGATGAAAATGGATAAAAAAAACTTGAAATATCCAATAATTCAAATAAAATTATTGAATTGTAACACAATTTTGACATCGGCACCGATTAACCGATTATTTCTGCCGATACCCGATTATACCGATTGTTCTAATAATCGGCCCGATTACGCGTATGGCCGTTTAATCGGTACAGTTCTAGCGTGGGGCTCGAAAACCCCCTCCAGCCTATGCAAAACATGTGTATTTTGCTCCAGTCATTTCCAGTAGATGCATAAGTTTCGTTTTTTCAGTACCAATTTCAAGGTAATGGTCTCTAGATCAATATTTGTCCGAGGGGAATGCATTCAGATTAAAAAATAAAGCGTGGGGGGTTCGAAACCCCCTCTCCGTCCTTGGCGAAATATGTGGATTTTACTCCAGTCATTTCAAATAGATGCCAAAGTTTCTTTTTCAGTACCAATTCGAAGGTAATGGTCTATGGATCAAACTGGTCCGAGGGGAAAGCATTCAGATACAAAAATAAAGCGTGGGGGTTCGAAATCCCCGGCCTATGATAAATATGTAAACTGTTGTAACTTTTGATTGGCTGGTCCGATCTGAACAAATGTGGTATGTGTGGATTCAGAATCATGAGTTGCAAGTGGTATTAACATGCAGATGGCACATACAAGCGTGTATTGCATATACAAGCGTGGGGGTTCTAAATCCCTTTTCCGGCCTATGCAAAATATGCGTATTTTGCTCCAGTCATTTCCAGTAGTTTCTTTTTTTCAGTACCAATTTGAAGGTAATGGTCTCTAGATCAATACTGGTCCGAGGGGAAAGCATTCAGATTAAAAAATGAAGCGTGGGGGTTCGAACCCCCCTCCGTCCTTTTCCAAATATGTGGATTTTACTCCTGTCATTTCAAATAGATGCAAAAGTTTCTTTTTCAGTACCAATTTGAAGGTAATGGTCTATAGATCAATACTGGTCCGAGGGGAAAGCATTCAGATAAAAAAATTAATCGTGGGGGTTCGAAAGCCCCCAGCCTATGCGAAATATGTAAACTGTTGTAACTTTTGATTGGATGGTCCGATCTGAACATGTGTGGTATGTATGGATTCAGAATCAGGAGTTGCAAGTGATCGTAACACATAGAAGCAGTGATGGTGCCAGTGTTGGGGCATATCCACAAAGAGAATGTGTCATAAGAAAGTTGCTAATAAACCGGCTATAACAAATAGAACGTACATATAGTTATTGTTCTTGTCCAGCTGGTTCGCACATGTGCACTTGCAAAGACATGTGCATTTCAATTTGACCTTCATGCACTTGCAGAGAGAGCGAGAGCAGGTACTTGTGCAAGTGCACTTCACATCCAGGTGGAATACATCCCTGGAGACGGGCAGCGAGGCCCACATGGAAAACAGCTTGCCTTCCTCTTCCTTCCACCCACGATTAGTGGGGTTGTTCAACGGCATCATAGACCTATGAGCTGTTGTCCATATGCTCACTTGGAATACACTTCTTTTGAGATGTTGATCCAAAGCATCGGTTGTTCGGAAAATTCTCTCCACGTCCCTAGTCTTCTGTGAGAACACCTTCATTCGGTCCAGGTCAACGTCAATGTCATCTTTGGAGTCATTGGAGTACAGCCTACAGACGAATCTCGCTGCCACTTCTTTCAGCCTTGGCGGTGTTTGAAATGGAGTGTCAATGACAGTTTCAAATTCCTCTATGAGGAATGGCACTGCATGCATCAACTTGCAGCAGTAGGCTATCGCTTACCTTTGAACTTGAACGAAGACCTGATGTCTGATCCTGTAAACCCGTGAAAGAGGGTAATTGCTTTGCACGTTGTCGCTCCATAGTTTGAGGCGATAGTGTTGAGGGAGATCATTCTAGTTGTCTTTTCCGCTTTGAAAGAGATCCAGATTTCTGCAGCAGGATTCAGAGCCTTGATATGATGGAAATTGCTCAACAGAATTATGACACCATCAGTATCTCCGGCACGAACCATCCCAAGTGACCATGTTTGAAGTGCGTGTAAGAGATGTATAAGGACACGAGTGTCTGCTTCTTCATGGTTGCACTACTCCATTGGTGGACTGTTTCCTACATGATGGACTTCATCACCTGCAGTGATGTACACATCCTTTTAATAGCTGAAAGTTGATGCACGAAGTGCCATCCCTCATGCATGAAGGAATTTGCAACTGTCGTCGACACTCCATTTCAAACATCGCCAAGGCTGAAAGAAGTGGCAGCGAGATTCGTCTGTAGGCTGTACTCCAATGACTCCAAAGATGACATTGACGTTGACCTCGTCCGAATGAAGGTGTTCTCACAGAAGACTAGGGATGTGGAGAGAATTCCCCGAACAACCGATGCTTTGGATCAACATCTCAAAAGAAGTGTATTCCAAGCGAGCATATGGACAACAGCTCATAGGTCCATGATGCCTTTGAACAACCCTACTAATCATGGGTGGAAGGAAGAGGAAGGCAAGCTGCTTCCCATATGGACCTCGCTGCCCCTCGCCAGGAATGTATTCCACCTGGATGTGAAGTGTACTTCACTACCTGCTCTCTCTCTCTCTCTCTCTCTCTCTCTGCAAGTGCATGAAGGCGAAATTGAAATGCACATGTCTTTGCAAGTGTACATGTGCGAAGTAGCTGGACAAGAACAATATGCAATACTTAACTATATGTAGGTTTAATTTGCTATTGCCGGTTTATTAGCAACTTTCTTATGACACTTTCTCTTTGTGGATATGCCCAAACACTGGCTCCATCACTGCTTCTATGTGTTACGATCACTTGCAACTCCTGATTCTGAATCCATACATACCACGCATGTTCAGATCGGACCATCCAATCAAAAGTTACAACAGTTTACATATTTCACATAGGCCGGGGGCTTTCGAACCCCCACGATTAATTTTTTTATCTGAATGCTTTCCCCTCGGACCAGTATTGATCTATAGACCATTACCTTCAAATTGGTACTGAAAAAGAAACTTTTGCATATATTTGAAATGACTGGAGTAAAATCCACATATTTGGAAAAGGACGGAGGGGGAAGTTTCGAACCCCCACGCTTCATTTTTTAATCTGAATGCTTTCCCTCGGACCAGTATTGATCTAGAGACCATTACCTTCAAATTGGTACTGAAAAAAAGAAACTACTGGAAATAACTGGAGCAAAATACGCATATTTTGCATAGGCCGGAAAAGGGATTTAGAACCCCCACGCTTTTATATGCAATACACGCTTTTATGTGCAATCTGCATGTTAATACCACTTGCAACTCATGATTCTGAATCCACACATACCACATTTGTTCAGATCGGACCAGCCAATCAAAAGTTACAACAGTTTACATATTTATCATAGGCCGGGGGATTTCGAACCCCACGCTTTATTTTTTTTCTGAAAGCTTTCCCCTCGGGCCAGTTTGATCCATAGACCATTACCTTCGAATTGGTACTGAAAAAGAAACTTTTGCATCTATTTGAAATGACTGGAGTAAAATCCACATATTTCGCCAAGGACGGAGGTTTTGAACCCCCCACGCTTCATTTTTAATCTGAATGCATTCCCCTCGGACAAATATTGATCTAGAGACCATTACCTTGAAATTGGTACTGAAAAACGAAACTTATGCATCTACTGGAAATGACTGGAGCAAAATACACATGTTTTGCATAGGCTGGAGGGGGTTTTCGAGCCCCCACACTTCTTTTTTTATCCGAATACTTTCCCCCCGGACCAATACTGGTCTATAGACCATTACCTTCAAATTGGTACTGAAAAAGAAACTTTTGCATCTATTTGAAATGACTTGAAAAAAATACACATATTTCCCATAGGCCAGAGGGGGTTTTCGAGCCCCCCACAATTCATTTTTTATCTGCATGCTTTCCCCTCGGACGAATATTGATCTACAGACCATTACCTTCAAATTGGTAGTGAAAACGAAACTTTTACATCAACTTGAAATGACTGAGTGTCTGGGCCCCCACTATGACCCTCTTCACCCATTTACTATTAGTGACATTATTGATGATGTTGTTCCGTTTTTTCTGTATCTGTTTAACATGTCTCTTTCTGAGGAATATCTTCCAGCCTCGCAAACGAGCTATCGTTTTTCCTTCTCTTAAGTAGGCCTTCCTGAAATTCGCGATCTTGCGCCGCGCAATTTTCGCGCAAAAATCCAGCTCTCGCGCAACGGCGCAAAAATTAGCAATGTACGCAATTTTCGCGCAAAATACCATAACAGATCGCTGTTTTCTTCACTTGATTCGTAATTTGTGTTCGTAATTCGCGCAGTTGAACTTTAAAATTTATGACTAAAAATCCACTGCTATGCGTAGTAATTTCGACATAGCAACCGCAGCGTCGATCTAAATATAGATATCGATGGTCGAGCGACAATTGAAAAAACCACGGAATGGAACTATAGTATTGAAGTTATAGAGGAATGAGTAGTTAAGAATGTTTCTGTTTTAATGCACAGACTCTTAGTCTCAAAAGTTCTAAAACTTGACTGCGACCAAATTCGTTAGACAGTGTGTGCCCAAAGCAGTCACGCAACAGCGCGCGTGACTCTTCGAATAGTGCAGTGGTGTAGTCCTAAAAAATGAAGTGGGGGAACGCCTGGAAATTGAAGTAGCAACTGTAGCAAAAGTGCAATCTTGCAAGAATTTTGCATAGTGTGAGCGCTGCTATTTTTGAAACTGTTGAATGTAAAAAAATAACAAAAAAATTAATAAATGTAATTATGTAAATTTATACATAGGAATTTGGGTTAGGGTTATGGTTAGTGAGTCTTGAAGTCTTCTTTGTTCATTTATTTTAGCAGAAATGCTGCAAAATAGTGAGGGATCGCGTTCCCTCCCTGGAAAAAAGTGCGGGAACGGCGTTCCCCGAGTTCCCGCCCCACTACACTACTGGAATAGTGCCAATGTGTCTGCTTATTTATGATCGAGTGAATGAAATCATAGGCGCTACACACGAAGTTGAAGGGCTACTATCCTGGTGATTGATCGGTAAAACCGTATTTTACGTTGCTAAATTATTCTAATGTCTTTAATGCCGTACATGACGTTGGTAAGTAAGCAGTCTACCTATGTGCATGATAACTATCATCAGTCCAGCTTCCGTTTCATCAAGAAATAGGCTATTTTTCATCAATCCAACATCCATTTAATTGGAAAAAATTACTTTTATTAATGCAACTTCTACTTTACGAAAGAAATATTTTTCATCAATGGAATTTTTATTTAAGCAAAGAAATATTCTCATGGATCCAGCTTCTAATTACGGAAACAATTATTTTCATCAATCCAGCTTCTGTTGAATCGAAAACTAAGTTTCATCCATCCAGCTTCTATTTACCGTAAAAATTATTTTGATCACTCCAGCTTCTATTTAAACACAGGAATATTTTCATAAATCCCATTACCATTTAGGGAAACAATTCATTACATCAATCCAGCTTCAATTTTAAAGTGAAAATATCAAATAATTTAGCAACGTAAAATACGGTTTAACCGATTGATCATACAGGAAAATCGTCAATGAGTGTAAAAATTCTGAAAGCATCAATAAGTTTTAGGAACCCAAACTATACACTAAATAACGACAACACTGTTAAATACTTTTGCACACTAATTCATGCAAAAAAAAACGTACTTATAGGCCTACCACTTTTTACTTTGCGCAAAATTAGCGTTTATGGCGCGCAAAAGTAGCGTTTTTGTTGCGCAATTTTTTCAATTTTTTTGGCGCAAATAAATTTCTGGGGGCCTACTTAAGAAACCAGACCTCGATCCAAACCTTTGTCAAAACTACCGTCCCATATCCAACCTTTCCTTCTTGTCTAAGACCGTTGAACGCCTTGTCTCATTGCAGCTTCTCCCATACCTTGAACAATCTGGTCTACTTCCTCCCAGTCAGTCAGGCTTCAGGGCTCACCACTCCACTGAAACGGTTCTGCTATCCCTTCTCTCTGATATCTACTCTGCCGTCGATCAATCGCACCTTACGCTGCTGGCTCTTTTTGATGCCTCTGCCGCCTTTGGAATGGTAGACCACGATATCTTATTGCAACGCCTTGAGATTTCTTTTGGCCTCAAAGGCCCTCCTCTCCTTTGGTTTCGGTCTTACCTCACTGGCTGCACACAAATGGTAATCTGCGGAGACTCCAGAACCCCTGGGTAATGGTCAAATTTGGGGTGCCCCAGGGCTCTGTCCTCGGTCCACTTCTTTACCTTTTGTACACTGCAGACATTCCTGCCCTCTTCTCAAAACACCTGTCAACCGGCCATCTTTACGCGGACGATGTGCAAGCCTTTGTCCATGGACCCCCATCTGCTCAGCTTGCTCTTACCGGTCGCATTAATGCTCTCTCCCAAGACCTTCACTTGTGGATGTCCTCCAATCGGCTTTCACTTAATTCATCAAAGACTCAACTGATCTGGTTTGGTACTCGACAACAGCTTGGTAAGCTTGACTTCGCTCTTCTTGCACAAACCTTTCCTTCTTTCACCTTCTCGTCCAGTGTCCGTGACCTAGGCGTTGTCCTTGATAGCACACTCACCTTCTCAGAACACATCAAGAATCTCACCCGTTCCTGCTACTTCCACCTGAGACGCCTCAGAGCAATTCGACGTTCTGTCTCCTCCTCGGTCTTTACGACTATAGTCCATGCCTTCATCTGATCCCGCATTGATTGCTGCAACTCTATGCTTGAAGGTCTTCCTATAGTGCGCCTCTCCCCTCTTCAATCTGTGCTTAATGCGGCTGCCAGGCTGATAGCTCGACTGCCTCGCTTCTCGCACATCTCCTCCTATATGTTGGAACAAGTTCACTGGCTCCCTCTCACAGCTCGTATCCAGCTTAAGGTCCTTGTTCTTGTCTGCCGGTCTTATTCTGGCCTAGCTCCCAATTCCCAAATACCTCTGTTGCCTCGTTCGCCGGCCTATCTCCACCACCTCTCACCGTCCGCTTCGCTCACTTGATCGCCTTGACCTTCTTGTCCCACGAGCGAGGACAACTATGGCTAAATCTCGAGCTTTTGCCTTCATTGGCCTCTCACTATGAAACCAACTCCCTTCATCAACTCGTTCTTTGATACTATCTGGTGGGCCAGGTGGTTCTTTTCGCTCCCTTAAGACCACTCTTTTCGCTCGAGTCTTTCGCACTGGGAGCGCCTCTGATTGGTGTTCACTGTGAGAGGCGCTTTATAAATTTATAAATACAGTACAATACAATACAATACATTGAGGCACGAGGAGGCAGTTGCCTTCTCTTGCATTTTGTTATATACTGCAACTTCTATTGACTAAATGACCCCAATGACCAAGATTTTGCCAATGGTCTACGGAGTTGCATCCTCTTGAATTTAACTCTCGCTACGTGCCTACTTGCGTTGACAACTGACACTGCAAATCATCGTAATAGTAGCTGGCTATGGACGACGCTAACAAACATTGTTGTTAATTCTATTCCATTATATTACAGCAAATAGATCAATCGTCTTGAATAAAGAATGATTTCGGGACAGATGAATGAGGCTTACTACTCATGGCTGTTTTCAAGGGGTCTTTCATCGACAACGCATCCGCTAGCCGTTGAAAACCGTCTATGATCACGCCACCACCCGGCACGGGGCCTAGATCGGCAGAACAAAACGTTGCACACGAATAATACCAACGCGTGATAATAATTATTAACTGATAGTTAATAAACATATTTAAAAAATTGATATAAAATTGAGTTTTGCAAGCGCTCTTTTATATCGGTTTCAGCTGCATCAAGTCACGCTTACATCATTTTTAATTAGGAATAGACCTAAATTAATTTAATTATCGGAGAATGTGGCGTTGCCAAGGAAACTTCTTCAGTCGGTGGCAGTGCAGATATCCGCCAATGCATTAATCTAATCTAATTACTTCCATAGCGTCAACGCAGTAATGCATAAAGCATGCATTGATGGTCATTTTAAGTGAAATCATAAACGGAAGCAAAACCCGCTTGAGAATATTATGCAGGTCCAATTCTGAGAGGTCAGAGAAGTCAGAGTAAACAGTTTAAAACAGGTGAGTTGTCTTAAGTCTAGACCTGAATGAAGTCAAAGAGCTGATACAACAAAAAGATAAATACATTATAATATATCAGATTCTACAACTTTAGACCGGCCACTGCAAACGCCTGAGAACCCTTATGCAACACTGTAGGCCTACTGTCCCTCTATAGGTTTGCTTCATAATTCGTTGGCAAGAGCAATAATAAAAACGTTCAGTATCAACACAGGCTATTACACCAATATTGCGCCCATTACACTGGTCGCCCATCTAACAAAGAATTCAGATACACATCTGTCTTGTAGGCCTAATTCACGAGACATCGCTCTCCAATCGACCCACCTAGGCTATCGCGGTTCTTTGATCATCTCATTATACCATCAAATGATGCACTCGATCAACGGATAGCATGATGCTCCAACACTATGGTAGGCCTACAGTACATCTCTTTATGTAATCTGTTGTTTGCAGTTTCGGGCATATTGACTGTACTCGATCCGTGTAACGAACCCAGGTAAGTTGGTTACGCGTAGCTCTGTAGCCAAATACTGGAATTTAGTACTTGCAAAAAGTAGAAAGCAAAGACAAGTCCCGCGATGGCTAAGCCAGGAGGTAAACGTGAAGTCCGGCGAATCTGTAGTCTTCACTGCGGGTTTGATTGCCTAAGATTTGCAAGTGAATGCCTCAGTACGTTACACTATGAGAGATTGAAGCTTTACATGTTGCATTGTTATGGGGCCTACACGATTGTTATGGGCCCTACACGATTGTTATGGGCCCAACACGATTGTCATGGGCCCTACACGATTGTCTTGGGCCCTACACGAAGGTGAAATTCATGTATCTGAACATCATTTAAGACCTTGCAACTCCATCAGAATTCTAGTCAACTGACGAAACATTACCTTAATTGGAAAGATTATTTGAACTAGTTCACAACAAAGGTGAATTGATGATTAATTGTTGAAAGTCAACGGCATCCATCGTTACGTAAGAAATTCCTCAGAGCTACATCAGGCATGGTACAACTCGTCGATAGATTCTTTCAGGACGACAGTCGGGATGCGCTCAAACGTGCATGGTTTAGGTTGCGAAGACAACTAAACGTAACTAAACGTTCGAATAATATATGCATGTAAGTATTGGTGTGTACCCGAAAACTGTCTGAAATCTACTGCTCACCCATTTGAGTAGATGGTTTCATCATGGAATCCTTGGCACGAGCTAATAAAAAAACATACGAAGTCACTTTTAAAGGAAAATTAAGAAGTTCAAGACAAGTTTTTACCATGTGGGAGACATTCTTTAAAACAACTAATCGCTATGACAATTACAGTGCTTTTATTAAGCACCCATAGAAATTAAAACATGAGATCAAACACACATAGCTGTTGGAAAATAGTGCAGTTGATTTTACACTGATACATATTTATAGTGACGAACATCTGAGTTACTGGAAATGGTACTCAATTCTTATATATATATATATATATATATATATATATATATATATATAGTACATATATAATATATATCATAGTGCCTACAAACAGTCACCAAGAAAATTAAGTGTGGGTTGAAGATACCTTCAAAGGTGGTAGTTGTTTTTCTGAACAGGATTAATATGTTAAGACTGCTAAAATGTAAAGTTTTGAAACACTAAAGGAAACCAGAGGATCTCACCTGATATGCATCGAAGGTAAATCCAGATTTTCGGGGATTTGAGACAGATGGTAAAGTCCGAGAGGAGGACTGTATGATTTCTTAAACAGACGGCTAAACACGAACCGCTTAGGCTCACATTGGCACAGCATTCTGCAAACAGTATTTATCAATTAAATAATAGCAACAATAAAATAACAAAAGAAACAACAATAAGATTAACAACAGTAATATTTATATCAGTAACAATAATAATGATAATAATAATAATAATAATAATAATAATAATAATAATAATAATAATAATAATAATAATAATAATAATAATATAATAATAATAATAATAATAGCAGCAGCAGCAGTAGTAGTAGTAGTAGCAGCAGCAATAGCAATTAGTAGCAATTAGTAGCAATAGACACACACCAGTTCACAAACAAACGTCACCGATGCAGTTAAAGTGCTTGATCGTGTCGCATTGCGAGAAGTTAACTTTGGCGACATCAGGGCTGTTAAAGGCTTGGTTTTGGTTTTGGTTTTTGGTTTTAAAAAAAAAAAAAAAATCTGCAAATTCAAATTTTTTTTTTTTTTTACAAATTTCAAAATTATAAATGCCAAAAATGTCGTCTCTTCAAGTCTCTTGGCAATTGTTGTATGGTCTTTGTTAACTTCGTTTTATGACATTCTACGGGTCTACTGTTCTAATTAATTTCATTTATATGCATCTGACTATTAATTTGAACGGTATTATGCCATTTTATGAGTTTTATGATCCGAAATAGGAAAATCTCTAAAACAAAAACCAAAAAAAAAACAAATAAAACCAAAAAACCAACTTTTCATTTTGAAAAAAGTTTGGTTTTTTGCACCCCTGGGCGGCATACAGAAATTAGTAGGTTACCCACACTTGCGAGAAGAATCGCAAATTAATTCAAACAACGTTTTCTTCGAGTAAAGTTTCATCCACGTTGCACAATTCAATCAGCGTCTTCGTTGAATCCGTTTATTCTCGAAAATTTGTTTTTTTTTGTAACTGCCGACCTAACCAATGGCGCCCCCACCCAACCTTCTACCTTTCCGTTCACCCTTCTTGGATAAGCCAAATGGACGGGTTTCCTTCGCGTTACGACTGTCGATTGCACGAAGCATTCAGACATCGTAGCATTGTAACATTGGCACAGCCAATTATTAACATTGTGGGGCGCGGTGGTGTAGGGGGTATGTTCGGTGCCTTGCAGCCGGAGGGTTGCGGGCGCGAATCCACCTCCTGGGGGTGAGTAGGGAGCCTAGGCAAAGTCCTTCACTCGCAATTGCTCATGCGCTTCAACGTGAAACTCCGAGGCATGTCCGCGTCGTAGTCGGGAGCGCCCCTGGAGTAGAAATCTCGAAGGGGCGCTATATAAACATCTGAAATGAATGAACATTGAGATTATGGAAAACCACTTCAGAACGGAAAAGGAATCTTTCGACCAAGCGGACCATTTAAAATGGGGTAAATAATCTATCAGTTAAATCTTAGCATTTGCGTCGTCAATTGCCACTGTAAGGCACCACAGGAATTGCTCGGTCTGACGTTCTATGCAAATTGTCGCTGACATTATTATTACAGCCAAGACATAATTAATCGTCTTTAATGAAGAATGATTTTCGGGCAGGTGAATATGAGTCTTACC
>JACEVL010002912.1:0-17602 GCA_020284085.1 Aporrectodea caliginosa
TCTATAGTGTACTCATTTTTCTTCCTGGAAGAGAAACAAATATACCATTCTTTAGAGGGAATGCAGGGCTTCATTTGCATACTTAGATGTTTGTCTTTTGAAAACCGGAAGTGATCAAAATAAATAATAATACGTGTAATATGCGTGAGAAATGTCTGAATGGAAGGACTCCCCCCTTAGTTTTTGTCGGTAGCATATTCATTTATATTCCTGGATGAGAAACAAATATACCATTCTTTAGAGGGAATGTAGGGGTTTCATTTGCATACCTAGATCTTTGTCTTTTGAATACCGGAAGTGATCAAAATAAATAATAATACGTGTAATATGCGTGAGAAATGTCTGAATGGAAGGACTCCCCCTTAGTTTTTTGTCGGTAGCATATTCATTTATATTCCTGGATGAGAAACAAATATACCATTCTTTAGAGGGAATGTTGGGCTTCATTTGCATACCTAGATCTTTGTCTTTTGAATACCGGAAGTGATCAAAATAAATAATAATACGCGTAATCTGTGTGAAAACGGCTGAATACAGCATCACAACGTAAACCGATATATATGTATGGATATATATGTACGGATGTATATTTATACGTATATAAACATATGTAGGGATGTATGTGTATCTTGGATACATAGATCAGTTTCAAAACACACATAATTTTATATTTCTTTATCCAAAAAGTACAAAATGTACGCAATAATATAAAATATCGCTAATTAAGGGGGTTCCGTTGTTAAAAGTGATGTAATTTCGAGGTGCATTCACATAATGTACAACTAAATATACCATTCTGTGCAGAAATGAATGCTGAATCCAATGCTGTATTACAAGTTATGATATGTGAAACCAAACACGAAATCCAGGGGGGTCGTCTCAACCCCCCCCTTGGTAGCCGATGTCACAAAAAAAGCTTGGTAGCCCTAGGGTTAAAGTACAAGCCAAACAGGGAAACGGGAAACTGAACACGGAACGTTCACAGGAAAACATAGAAGTAAGAATGAATCATAGTTACAAAGCAGTTAAACCTTTGCTAAGATTGCGTTGATACTTGTAAATGTACATTGCTTGGAAATCGCAAATTAAGTCAAAGGTGCAATTTATAGGACGGATTTCTTTCAACAGTTCCTATGATAGAAATGAACGTACTGTAGCTGCGTCATCAAGGGAGACATGAAAGGCAGTGCGACCACTGCTTGGGATGTTTCCCAAGATCTTGGGAATTTGGGGGTCCGACTTGGGATCTGGGTATTTCGCCTAGCAATCTTGGGATTTTTCTAAGGTCTACTGATTAGTTTTACCGTACTTTTGCAACACTGGGAGCGAATCAGATTAGAAAAACTCGCTTGGTCAGAAAGACGTTTATTATTATATTAATTGTAAACATTGTTAATTCAACGTTATGCTCCGGTTTTTTTTTCTTTGCGAGCCCTTTGCTAGGCATTTTTTTTAATAATAATATTGTGATTGTTAAATTAAAATGCATTTCAAGTTTCATCATAACTTTTTCCTTTTCGGTAACTTGGGATTTTTGGTACACTTTTGGCAAATCTTGAGATTTTTCTGGCAAGAGCTTGGAATTTAGCAAAATGGAGAGTGGTCGCACTGATGAAAGGTGCTTATCAGTTATTTAGACTCTGTGTAATTTTCGAATGCGAGGGACGCCCGTTCTCCAACTTCTTCGACTGAGGTACAGTACCAAACCTTTAATAGGCATATAGAATAAACAATGCACATTTTTTTTAGTATCATCTTGGGCAATTGGGAAATATAAATAATTATTCAAATTATAATTACAATCCCAATGCTATAACATAGATGAGCACCTGTCCTATGATCAGAAATCGGTGACGGCGGGGCAAGTGATTGTAATTGTAATTGTACCGGTAACTGTAATTGTAATTGAACATTTGTATATCGCCACTCAAAGATTCAGATGCGCTCCGACATGGCCGCCACAGCCACCGCAATTTAGGCCACGCCCATATGCAAACGGTCTGCACTGTATCATAAAATTATTATAGTATGTTTTATATTCAGTCTCAATGCTATGACGTCACTCAGTACATTTTAGTCTGTTAATGCTAATTTTTCCTGTGAACTGAATAACTTTTGAATCCAATCGTCAGTGTTTTTATTCCTAGTTACCATTGCTTACTACATAAAGTTTAACAGAAAATCAATGCAAATTTGATTGTTTTATGATTAGCATTGAGTACATTATTTAAAATATTTGTATGTGAGTGATAATAGGGGATTGCTATCATCTTCTTCTAGTTGTCAATCTATGACAGAACTATAATCTCGTTTCCATTTTATGCACTAAAAAATTATTGTTATGTTGTATTACTTGCTGCGTTTTGAGAGCAAGTTATGAAATAAACGAAAGTACAATACAATCTATTTGATGCAAAAAATATTGTTATTTATGTATTACTATGTGACAATGACTATCTGATAATGGGTTCGTGTCAATACGTTGGCAGACATCAAAACATACATTTGATAAAAATACAGGAAGAACAGGAATTTTTGCCAGCACAGAGGGAGGAAGAAAGACGTCTGAGTCTGGGACCAGTGAACTTGAAGCTGGTGAAGGTCAACGAGCGACGTTGTACTTGTAAGAGAAAATAGCTAACCGAACACAGGAGGAAAAGAAACCAGAGCGTAGGGTATCGCTAGGTGCAGTGGCATAACGAAGGGTTTCAGCGTTCAGGGGCAAGAGTTAATGACTGCACCCTCCTTTAATTTTCTTGTTGACTTTTAATCGTTCTTGTCATAGTACTGTGTACCATTGAAAGCTAAATTTTGCGCCACCTTGTGCTGCGCCCGGGAGCGGTTGCCCCTCTGCCCCTTCTTTACGCCAATGGCTAGGTGAGAGTTGTATTTGAAATTCCAGATAGCAATACAGACAGCGATGGAAGCAGTACTACTGAAGGTGAAGATAGCATAGAGCATATTATAGGGTTTCAGCCATTTGTAATGTTGGTGAAGAAGATCCTCCACTTCGAGTGACAATTGACGAGAACTGTATCTGAGTCATTTTCCGGTAACATGGTAAATTCACTAATTCAACAAGCAAAAACTTTTTTTCCAAATAATTTTTTTTTCTTTGGAACAAATCTTGAACGTTTCTATTTCACAAATATATATTTGGTTTTGAACTAATATGTAAATGTAAAAAGTTTTTGGTAGAAAAAAAAATAGCCTTACTAAAATATTTATCCACTCCGTTACTGTATACATATGAGATCTGTTTTATACAGTGTACAGCTTCTGTTATGTATTTTGACATGCCAATATGTTTTTAGTATTAATATTTATAAAATAGAAATAAAAGAAATTAGAATACATATAATTCTTTGATTCCATCACAGTTTCATTTACTTGGAAAAAGGTCCACTCCGTTACGGAAATAGAAGCAATTAATGTTAAGCTGAATACATTTTTTGGCCCAAGTAACTGAAAAGAAAGTACATGAGCCAATCATTCCCAGTGATCCGATAAACAGAAAACACTAAAATATTTATGGTATTGTCTTTAAAATCTGCTCACAGCATCAAAATACCACACCATTTAGCCTATAATAAGTCCACTCCGTTACTATCTTTCGAGTGTCGAGCACAATTTTTCCACTTCGTTACATAGCTGTCCCATGCGTTACCAAATAAATATTAACGGAGTGGACAGGTAACGGAGTAGACAATTTGGGTTGCAGCACGGTAAATATCATATTATCGCTCACGCGTCCACATCAATCGTCGGTCAAATCATTATTTTGCTCATAAGCGTTATATTACAAATATTATTGGAATTAAATTTATTCATAATCATTGTTAAAATGCAGTAACGGAGTGGCTGTATAATAAAAAAAACACATCTGGTACGAAATCAATGAAAATTAGTAAGAAATTTGTCGGGCCATTTATATCGTTGGTGAAGATATAAATAGCTTACATAGATTACATAGAAGAGATGAGTCAAGTTGCGCGACCACAAAATTGAATGGTTCTGAGGTACAAGATTAATTTTTTACATGGTAACGGAGTATACATAAATCCTGGGGACAAGTTTAAAAAAATTTCTTTTAATTATACTGAAGATACGGTTCACCAAGTTGTGTCTTAAAACATGCACAAATATATAATACATGAGAAACACGTGAATTTTTTGGCTTAATACAAAACATATTGAAATGGTAGACTAAAGCAATAAGTACCATAGCCTAGGGACAGTAACGGAGTGGAACATTTTTGATTCAAAATAAATTTTAATAAATTGCGTTATTGTTTTGAATTACTTTCAAATATCTTAAATTGTTGACTGATCGATAACATTTTAATATCAACACTTAGCATAATCGGACTAGGTATAGTTTTTCGAGAAATGACCGGGGACAGCTGAATTGAGAATTCATGCAATTACCGGAAAATGACTCAAGATTTATATGCGTTATAACAAATTGCGGTAAACGTGTATTTTACCGTCGTAAATTAGGTATGCGGACTGTTCATCAAAGGACGATTCATCAAGGGACTATTCATCATGTAACACTGGCTATCAAGGGGGTGGTTACCACCTCCCCTGGATTTCGTGTTTGGTTTCACTTATCATACCTTGTAATACAGCATTGGATTCAGCATTCGTTTCTGCACAGAATGGTGTATTTAGTTGTACATTATGTGAATGCAACTCGAAATTACATCACTTTTAACAACGGACCCCCCATAATTAGCGATATTTTATATTATTGCGTACATTTTGTACTTTTTGGATAAACAAATATACGTATAAATGTACATCCATACATATATATCCATACATATATATCGGTTTACGTTGTAATGCTGTATTCAGCCATTTTCACACAGATTACGCGTATTATTATTTATTTTGATCACTTCCGGTATTCAAAGACAAAGATGTAGGTAAGCAAATGAAGCCCTACATTCCCTCTAAAGAATGGTATAATTGTTTCTCTTCTAGGAAGAATAGTCAATAAGCTATAGTCGAAAAACTAAGGGGGTGGTATCCATCCCCCCTGGTGCCTCGGGTATATCAGGTATAACTTTTGAATGGCGTGGGCTACCACCATGTTGTTTACCTCAAAATGTGCGCCAATGAATCTGCTACAGCTACCTAAAATGCAAAAAATATATTCCATATGAAAAAAATATGCATAAAAACGTAGGGGGGGTGGTAACCACCCCTCCCCTGGTAGCCCGAGGGTTAACGACATGGATGGATCCACAGTTTAACGACAGCTTATGACAACATAGAACGTTTCCGCCGACAAAGATTGGTTTGGCTTATTAGAGCTCATCGTCTTACAACGACAAATCGCGACTGACGTTTTTATAGGATCGGCAATGATGTTGTAAAGGTGTCTAAGTAGAACATCGCATCGTCGATGGTTTAACGACACCTAGCGACCATCCTTCTGACTGTATGTCTATCTGTTTCCATATCTGTATGTTCCATCGCGACGAAGAAGAGAAATCCCCTGGTCGACAAAAGCAAATCACATCCATCCATCCCACGTCCTTAGTCTCAGCTACCCCACCACGCTAGGGGCGCAAATGGAGACGAAATCTCGTAAAAATGTGTGTCCTGGTGGGGATTTAAACCCACGACCTCTCGGTTGACAATGTGACTTGCTTATCACTAGACTGTCATGCACCCTGTCAAAGAAATAGAAAGAGAAAGTTGATTCACCTCCAGCTGAACGAATGGTTGGAGAAGGATGGGAAATTTGGGGAAAAGTTTCATAGGAGATGTTAAAGGAAGCATGTCTCTGTCTGTTCGTCCCTCTTTCAATCTCTCTATCTGTCCATCTGTTTGTTTACAGGTTTGTCTCTCTGTTGCTCCGTGCTTCTGCTTTCTATAATTATATATCTCATGCATTGTGTCTTCAGTTAGCAATCGTGTTTGTCAATGATGTATCAAGAGACGACAAGCGGTAGAATGCTTTTGAAAGAGAACGACGAATAACAGAGAAATAGAAGATATGTAAATAAGAGGAAGGTAGTAAGAGAGCGGGATGAAGAAAAGGATAGCCTACAGTCAGTGAGGAGCAGATGAACGAAGGAATTTATGAGGGATAGGAGTATGGAATAGAAGAGAAGAGAGAAGAAGTGAAGTACAGGCAGGCGAGTGTTATGATGATGATCATCATCATCATCACGACAATGATAACGGTAGTGATGTAGATAATGATTGCTGAAGGCTTACTAAGGTACCGGTAATGAAGTCACCTGAAAAATAATTTGGCTGACTCCAATTCTATCAACAGCACGGTGTTGGCAAAGAGAGAGCTTCACTTCACCTTTGGACCGAGATAGTCTTAAGGGCCGTCACCTGAATAAATAATTATGGCTCTATTTACAGCTCGGTGATAGCAGATAGAGAGCTTCACTTGACCTGTGGACCGACGTTTTCAAGCAGGACTTTCACCTTGGAGGCTTGGACTTATCTTATAATTATCACCTTGTCAAGCAGGAGATTTCACCTTTGACTTAGTCTTATAATATTATCACACTTGGATTAGAATATTTAGAGTACAAACCAAAAAAGAAAACGGGAGACTGGACACTAGACGTCGACAGGAAAACAAACAGAAGTAAGAATGAATCATAGTTACAAAGCACTTAACCTTCGCAGGACCAAGCGGGGTAAATAATTACCCCAGGGGTATTTGGATGTTGATTGCGGAGCAACTGTGGGGAGTTATAATTTGACGTTTCATGTGTTTACAAGTTAATACCCCAGACATATTCTGACACCATAACCACCTTGATGTCATGTTGTGGGGAAAAGATATTTGAGTCCAAAGTGTCATGGGGTAAATATTTACCCGCTTGGTCCTCGACGTCGTTATTTTTCGAACATAGGAAAAAAATATTTTTTAAATATCTGAGCTCAGAAGTAACTTAAAATCATAAATAAAGTGTTGAATCTACCAAAGAATTAAGTTTTGATAGTAGCATAATTGTGGAGAGTCTACTTTCCAAGATGGCGGCCAATATGGCCGCCAAAACACTAAAATATGCATATCCCAGCTCATAGACAAGCTATAATAACAAGCGAAGTGTCGAATTTAGTATTTTCAAGGTCAGAAATTCGATCTGTCGTAACGGCAATAGCATGAGAGTGTTAATTTCCAAGATGGCGGCCAATATGGCCGCTAAAACACAAAACTATGTGTATCTCAGCTCACAGGTAAGATACATTAACAAATGAAGTGTCAAATTTAGTATATTCAAGGTCAAGGAATTGATTTATCGTAGTGGCAATAGTTTGTGAGTGTTACTTTTCAAGATGGTGGTCAATATGGCGCCAAAACACAGAAATTTGTATATCTCAGCTCATATTTTGCTTTTGGCGGCCATAATGGACGCCATCTTGGATAGTAACGCTCCCATACTATTGCCACTACGAGAAATCGATACGTTGATCTTGAATGTATTAAATTTGACACTTCTTTTGTTATTTTAGCTAAGCTTAAAGCTGAAATGGGAATACCGAAACACTTGGTACAACTTCTTAAGGGATTGTACGAAGATCAGATAGCGGTGATAAGAACAGAATATGGAGATACTGACGGATTCAGGATAAAGAAGGGAGTACGGCAAGGTTGCATTTTGTCTCCTTTTCTATTTAATTTGTATGCAGAAAGGATAATGAGGCATGCAGGTATGGATGAAGCTGAAGAAGGAATAAAGATAGCGGGAAGAACATTGAACAATCTGAGATACGCTGATGACACAACACTATTGGCCGGCAATAAAAATGATTTGATAGAACTAATAAGAAGGCTTAAGAGAGAAAGTGAGAAAGCAGGACTCTATTTCAATATAAAGAAAACAAAGATCATGACAACAGAGGAGGAGGATAGTTTCGTAGTAGACAATGAGGAAATAGAAACGGTAACAAGCTTTACATTTCTGGGATCAGTAATAGAAAAAGAAGGAAAATGTGATATGGAAATAAATCGTAGAGTGGCGATAGGAAAAGCTGCAATGAACGGTCTGGAAAAAATATGGAAGGACAAACATGTCAGTATAGACACAAAAAAAAGATTGGTGAAGGCTCTAATCATACCAACAGTAACATATGGCAGTGAGACATGGACATTGACTAAGAAAACGAGAAAAAAGATTAACGCATGCGAAATGTGGATATGGAGGAAAATGCAGAGAATTTCATGGACGGAGAAAAAGACTAACGAATGGGTGCGCAGGGATATAGGAATTGAGAAAGAAGAGACACTTCAACAAACAGTGCTAAGAGCAAAGTTGAGGTTCTTTGGACATATCATGCGGTCAGACGGACTGGAAAAGGAAATGATGTTAGCATATGGAGAGGGAAGGAGAAAACAAGGACGACCAAGGATAAAGTGGATGGACGAGATACATGAAATAACTAGAATGAATTTGACAGAACTGAGAGATGCGACGGCGGACAGAAGAAAATGGAGGAACTTGATCATGACGGTCGCCAGGGTTCAACGAACTGACAGCACAAGGTAACAAGGTAAAGCTGAAATATGCATGTTTTGTTTCTGCGGCCACATTGGTCGCCATCTTGGATAGTATCATCCCGACACTTTTGCTACTGCGAAAAAACGACTGTTTGACCTTGAAATTATAAAATTTGACACTTCATTTGCTATCGTAGCTTACCTATCAGCTAAGATATTTATATCTGTGTTTTGGCGGCCATATTGGCCGCCATCTTGGAAAGAAACACTCGCACACTATTGGCACTACGAGAAATGGATTCCTTGATCTTGAAACTATTAAATTCGACACTTTATTTCTTACGGTAGCTTACCTATGAGGTGAGACATAAATATTTTGTTTTGGCGGCCATATTGGCCGCCATTTTGGATAGTATCAATCTAACACTATTGCAACTACGAGAAATCGATTTCTTGATCTTGAAACTATTAAATTTGATCCTTCATTTGTTATTGTAGCTTATTTTGATCTGAGATATACAAATTTTTGTGTTTTGGCGGCCATCTTGTCCGCCATCTTGGATAGTAGCATTCCTACACTATTGCTACTATGAAAAATCGATTGACTGACCTTAAAATTATTAAATTCGACGCTTCATTTGTTACTGTAGCTTGCCTATGAGCTGAGATATGCATTTTGTGTGTTATGGCGGCCATATTGGCCGCCATCTTGGAAAGTAACACTCGCACACTATTGGCACTGCAATAAATCGATTCGGTGACCTTGAATCTATTTAATTAGACACTCTATTTGTTATGGTAGCCTACCTATAAGCTGAGATAGACATTCATTTGTTTAAGCGGCCATATTGGCCGCCATCTTGGAAAATAACACTCCCACACTATTGGCACTACGAAAAATGGTATCCTTGGCCTTGAAACTATTAAATTCGACACTTCATTTGTTGCTGTAGCTTGCCTATGAGCTGAGATATGCATTTTGTGTTTTATGGCGGCCATATTGGCCGCCATCTTGGAAAGTAACACTCGCACACTATTGGCACTGCAATAAATCGATTCGGTGACCTTGAATCTATTTAATTAGACACTCTATTTGTTATGGTAACTTAACTATGAGCTGAGATATACATTTTTGTGTGTTTTGGCGGCCATATTGGCCGCCATCTTGGAAAGTAACACTTGCACCCTATTGGCACTACAAGAAATGGATTCCTTGACCTTGACACTATTAAATTCGATACTTCATTTGTTATTGTAGCTTACCTGTGAGCTGAGATATTAAAAATTTTGGTGGGGTAAAAAATTACCCCGCTTGGACCTCGACGTATCGTAAAATGTTTTGGTCCTGCGAAGGTTAAACGTTTCCTAAGATTGCGTTGATACTTGTAAATGTACATTGCTTTGAAATCGCAAAATTAAGTCGAAGGTGCAATTTAGAGGACGGATTTCTTTCAACAGTTCCTATTATGGAAATGCACGTACTGTAGCTGCGTCGTCAAGGGAGACATGAAAGGTGCTTATCAGTTATTTAGATTCTGTGTAATTTTCGGGTGCGAGGTACGCCCCGTTCTCCAACTTTTTCGACTGAGCTATAGTACCAAGCCTTTGATAATCATAGAGAATGAACAATGTTAATGTTTTAGTATAATCTTGGGAAATAAAAATTCAAATTCAAATTATAATTACAATCCCAATGTTATAAGTTATAACATCTATAAGCATACTTATGTCCTCGGATCAGAAGTCGCTGACGGCGGTGCACGTGATTTATTGAAGAGGCCCCGAAAGCAGCTGTCTGTTTCGTTGAAGCCAGTTGATGCTATCCAGGCAATGTTTGTTTGCCTTCTTCCTCTGAGAAACGATTACTGGATATCTATATCTCGCCACAAACAAATCAACAAGCTCTCATTCGTCAGTTAGGTATACAATACAACTATAGGCGCAACCACCCTATGGGACCCGTGGGACGAGTCCCCCTAACTTTCGAACAGCTTGGGACGGTCCCCCAACTTTTGAAAATTGTGAGGCAAACAAGAGCCCAAAATGCACTTCATTTGGTATCAAATGCTCAAAACTGCGTCAGCTTCCCATACCCCGATTGGAGAACTTACGACGCTCCCCCATAAACCCTATAGTCGTTAGGAGTTTCTTGCCTTCCGCGATCTCTCCCCTCTGTACCATTAATGCCAGTGTAGTACAAGCCTCTGGCCTTGGACCTACTGATTTTGTCATAGCCATTTCTAGCCTTAAACTAAATACAGTGAAAACCGTCGCACTAAATATGCCGACGATAGCTACTTGCTGGTCCCTGCTTCCTGCATTGACAGCACTCTTTCTGAAATTGACCATATCTCTAAGTGGGCATCCATTAGCAATCTTAACCCTCAGGCTACCGAGCTTTTTCTGTAACACTGGCTACCAATGGGGTGGTGGTTACCATCCCCCCGGATTTCGTGTTTTGTTTCACATATCATAACTTGTAATACAGCATTGGATTCAGCATTCATTTCTGCACAGAATGGTATATTTAGTTGTACATTATGTGAATGCAGCTCGAAATTACATCACTTTTAACAACGGAACCCCCCTTAATTAGCGATATTTTATATTATTGCGTACATTTTGTACTTTTTGGATAAACAAATATAAAATTATGTGTGTTTTGAAACTGATCTATGTATCCAAGATACACATACATCCCTACATATGTTTATATACGTATAAATATACATCCATACATATATATCCATACATATATATCGGTTTACGTTGTGATGCTGTATTCAGCCATTTTCACACAGATTACTCGTATTATTATTTATTTTGATCACTTCCGGTTTTTAAAAGACAAACATGGGAGTATGCAACTGAAGCCCTACATTCCCTCTAAAGAATGGTATATTTGTTTATCTTCCAGGAAAATAAATGAATATGCTACATACAAAAAACTAAGGGGGAGTTCTTGCATTCAGCCATTTTCACGCAAATTACGCGTATTATTATTTATTTTGATCACTTCCGGTTTTCAAAAGACAAACATATAAGTATGTAAATGAAGCCCTGCATTCCCTCTAAAGAATGGTATATTTGTTTCTCTTCTACGAAAAATAAGGGGGATGTAATCCACCCCACCCCTGGTGCCTCGGGTATATCGGGTATAACTTTTAATGGCGTGGGCTACCACCATGATGTTTACCTCAAAATGTGTGCCAATGAATCTGCTACAGCTACCTAAAATGTAAAAATTATATTCCATATGAAAAAAATGTATGCATAAAAACGAACCCCCCCGCCTTGCTAGCCCGAGGGTTAAATTAAACCATGCTAAGACCAGCGAAATGGTTGTCGATCGACCGAGGTCCAAACCGATTGCCCTCCCTCCTCTCATCCCTGGCATCGAGCGGGTCCAGGAGATGGTTATTTTGGGTGTCACCATCTCTGATGGGATTGGCTTTGGGGCACACATGGACAAAATATGCTGCAAAGCCCGAAAATCCATTTTCGCGCTACGTACGTGTTTTGGTCGTCTCTTTGACGTCTTGGACGTCTCTTTGACGTTGTTAGAGCTACTACCCTCGAACGGCTACTATATGCCTCCTCTGTTTGGTGGGGACAGTGGCACTGTAAGGGAACATAAACGCCTTAACGGTATTCTGAGAAAATTGACCCGTTCAGTCTTCCTCCCTGTCGATTTTCCAAGTTTTGACAAACACTGTTCTAGAGCTTAATTATTCGATCTACTCTTTTCCGTTCAATTCTCTTAATAAACCCTTGTCACGTCCATGCAGTTTATTCATATAATAAAGTCACATTTTCACAGATCTAGATGGTTTAGGTACTTTTATTTCGAAATCATCGATGAAAAATTTGAGGTAAATTAAAGCCCAAAATGTACTCCATTTGGCATCATATGCTCAAAATTGCGTTGGCTCCGCCCCAGACCCCGATGGGGGAGCTTACGACGCTACCCCATACCCCCTACAGTCGTTAGGGGCTTCTTGCCTTCGGCAATCGCAGCTTCGCGGCTTCGGCGCTCGCTAATCCCCCCCCCCCCACTCAGACATTCTAGTAGGTCCACCCCAACTTCTAGACCGTGGTTGCGCCTCTGAATACAACCAATCCGCTCAACCCGCGTTCGTTTTATTTCTACGACTCGCACTCTTGTAGGCCTACCTCTCCTCTTATCTCGTCCTTATAATTTGACACTTGATCTACATGTACAATTTTGTACATGTATATTGTATAATCAAGCTACTCCGCCACTGTGGAATCAACTGCTTCCTGAATTGCGTCACCTATCCGACCTTCCAGTCAGTTGAGTCTCTATAATAAAACGATAATAAAAGGTCAACACGAAAACTAGAATCCTAATGCCTAATGCCCAGGTTTTCCATGTATTTTAACATTGGTAATCTTCGGTTCTCTGCCCTCAGGCAGGTTCATATGTCCAACGACGCCATTTTCCCGATTCTGAGCCTCTTTCTTCATCTTGCCGTTTTTCTCCATCGTCCAGTCCAGTAGCATCATTCTCGGTCTTCCTCTTGTCGTTCTCCCTTCTATAATTCTCCCCTCGATGATGTCTTTTAGTAGAGAGTCTCTCCTCATGACGTGTCCTATTCATTTCTTTTGCCGTTCTCTGATTGTCTTCATAACTGATCTTTCCTCTCCTACCATATTTAATATTTCCTCGTTTGTCTTATGCTCCTTAACTTAATCTCTACATTCTACGCCATATCGACATTTCAAAAGCGTCTAGTCATTTTATGTCATCTTTCCGCATTGTCCACGTTTCAGATCCATAAAACAGGGCCACACTCCACGCCAATGTCTTAACCATTCGCTTCATTAGAGTTCTATTTAGTTTCCCTCAGGAGTTCTTTTCTCTTACAGAATGCATCTATCCCAATGCTTATTCTTCTTTTTATTTCCGTATGGCACTTTGCATATTGTGTGATCACACTTCCCAGGTAGCAGAATTTGTTGACCTGTTCTATATAATCTCCATTTATGGTAATTTTAACTGTTGCTTCTTCCATCCTGCTTGTTTTCATAACCTTTGTCTTTTTGGTATTTATTTTCATTTCGTATTCCGTTGAGATCGTGTTCAGACGGTCCATCATTCTCTGTAAACCCCTTGGCTGCGTGCCATCATTGCCTGATCATCCGCAAATCTCAGCGCTTTTATAAGCCTTCCTCCCACCTTTACTCCATCGATCATCTCCTCCAAAGACTCTCGTACAATCAGTTCGATGTAGATGTTGAATAGTATTGGAGAGAGCGGACACCGCTGCCCCACTCCTCTGTCTATTCTTCCTGGCCCCAAGTATAATTCGCCATATATTCTTATTTTTACTCTCTGTCCCATATACAGGTTTCCTATTAGTCTCCTTTCTCTCCAGTCCACCCCTATTCCGCGCAGCGCAGTCATTAACATCCTCCAGTCCACCCTATCAAATGCCTTTTCATAGTCAACGATTTCTTGATCATGTTGTAGGCCTCTTTCTGTCAATATACTCCGAGCCGCAATTGCATCTCTTGTTCTCCTGCTCTTTCTGAAGCCGATCTGATCTTCTCCAAACCAGTCGTCTGTTTCTGCCTTCGCCTGTAACCTTTTTTTGATGAGCTACGTGATGACTCAGCCCAAGCCTCTGGTGTTCAATTACAGTTTCCGGCATTTCCCCACAGTACGCCTACGCTTTGACGTTGAACGGATACCCATTGTCAGATGCCAGAACCCACAGTTTGCATCTTTTTTCTTCGAATGTATATTTTAGTTGAGTGATGACAGTAATGGGGTGCTGTGACTCTCGTCGTCTGAACCTTTATGCACAGAAGCAGTAACTGGTCCAGCAACAGCAGGTGGAAGAGTCGAAAGCATTGGAGCATCTTCATCCAAACACTCTTCATTGGACACAGCAATCCACTATCTCTGGTGGCATAACTATTTCAACATCTCTCTCAATAGCAGAAACTGCATCTGAAGGCTGTGCCAGGTGAACAAGCTGCTCAATGTTATCATCGTCGCCATCTACATCAGACTGTGGTATAATGGTAATCACCTCAGACAAGGAGATCTTTCTGTACACCTAAAAAAAGCATTATATAAGGTGTGATTGCTGTGTAAACTAAAAATTCTAATTGATATCATATTCTATTTAATAAATATGGAAAGTAGTAATGCACTTGATGCGGAATTTTCAATTACTCAATGAATTTCTCCATCATGTTCCCAAATGGGAACAGACTACATTTGTGCCCAATGTTCCCATTTGGGAACTTCAAAGATTTACTAAACATTTCCTTCGCAATACATTCGATTTTTAACCTTCGCAGGACCAACACATTTTACGATACGTCGAGGTCCAATTTTTAATATCTCAGCTTACAGGTTAGCTACAGCAACAAATGAAGTGTCAAATTACATAGTTTCAAGGTCAAGTAGGCCTAATCCATTTCTCGTAGTGCCGATAGTGTGCGAATGTTACTTTCCTAGATGGCGGCCAACATGGCCGCCAAACCACAAATAAATGTGTCTCAGCTCATAGTTAAGTTACCATAACAAATAGAGTGTCTAATTAAATAGATTCAAGGTTAGCGAATCGATTTCTTGTAGTGCCAATAGTGTGTGAGTGTTACTTTCCAAGATAGCAGCCAATATGGCCGCCATAGCATACACAAAATGTATATCCCAGCTCATAGGTAAGCTACAGTAACAAATAAAGTGCCAAATTTACTAGTTTCAGGGAATCTATTTCTCGTAGTGTCAATACTGTGCGACTTCTATTTTCCAAGATGGCGGCCAATATGGCCGCCAAAACACAAATAAATGCATTTCTCAGCTCATAGTTAAGCTATCATAACAAATAGAGTGTCTAATTAAATAGTATCAAGGTCAAGGAATCCATTTCTTGTAGTGCCAATTGTGTGCGAGTGTTACTTTCTAAGATGGCGGTCAATATGGCCGCCATCACACACAAAATGTATATCTCAGCTCATAGGCAAGCTACAGTAACAAATGAAGTGTCGAATTTAATAATTTTAAGGTCAATCAATCGATTTCTCATAGTAGCAATAGTGTGAGAATGCTACTATCCAAGATGGCGGACAAAATGGCCGCCAACACACAGAAATATAATATATCTGAGATCAAAATAAGCTACAATAACAAATGACGTATCAAATTTAATAGTTCCAAGATCAAGGAATCGATTTCTCGAAGTGGCAATAGTATGGGAACGTTACTATCCAAGATGGCGTCCAATATGGCGGCCAAAAGCAAAATATGAGCCGAGATATACAAATTTCTGTGTTCTGGCGCCATATTAACCGCCATCTTGGGAAGTATCACTCACACACTATTGCCACTACGATAAATCAATTCCTTGACCTTAAATGTATTAAATTTGACACTTCATTTGTTAATGTATCATACCTGTGAGCTGAGATACACATAGTTTTTGTGCTTTGGCGGCCATATTGGCCGCCATCTTAGAAAGTAACACTTCCATTCTATTACCTCTACCACAGATCGAATCCCTGACCTTGAAAATATTAAATTCGACACTTCGTTTGTTATTCTAGCTTGCCTATGAGCTGGGATATGCATATTTTGTGTTTTGGCGGCCATATTGGCCGCCATCTTGGAAATTAAACTCTCCACATTTATGCAACTATTAAAACTTAATTCTTTGTTAGATTCAACACTTTATTTGTGATTTTTAGTTACTTCTGAGCTCAGATATTTAACAAATATATATTCCCTATGTATGAAAAAATAACGACGTCGAGGACCAAAAGGGGTAAATTTTTACCCCTTAAATTATCTTACCTTACATGCAGGTGAGAAACGGAAAGCAGCCGAATTTTGACAAAAAACCGAAACTTCAAAGATGGCTGCCGAACACTAGACATTTCTGCAATTTAAGATTAGGCTAAAATATCGTAGTTGGACTATTTAACAGTCAAAAGCTGCCTAACAGTAACTAAATAAAACACTGCACTTATTTTAATTTTAATTCATCTGCGTGTTCTCAAATGGGATCATTGGGTGTTAATGGATAAAAGAACAAGCAATAACTTAAAAGACGCAAGGTGTGTTTTCATCGCAGGCTAATTTATTTCTGCTAATGGCAAGTACAAATGAGACTGGATGGCAATTGGAAAAGACTTTGTAAGTTTGTGCAGTACATGTTGGACAACGAAATAGTGACAGACGTCTGTTTCGAATTGGGACCACCAGAAGAGGCCATTAGGGTTCACAAGTTTATGTTGATATCTCGCAGTCCTGTCTTCGAATAGATGTTCTGCAGTAAAATATATCTGAGACGGAGAGAGAATCAGAAACCAGGATACGAATTGTCATCAGTAAGCAGTGATAGGGAAATACTTCTTAAAATATTTTGAGTATGAGTATAAATACTTGATCACAGAAGTATTTAAAAAAACAAGTATAAATACTTGATCACAAAAGTATTTAAAATACTTGTCTGGGAAAAGTATTTTAAATACTAAGTACAAATACTTTGTGCCGAAGTTAATCACAAATAAGAAAGTCATATAAAATTTGGACTCAATCTCTTACTATAGAATTTTGAACACCAGCAAAAACATTTCTCCAGTTCAGCATTTTTATAATATTATGGCACTTAGGCATTGGCCTTAATAATTATCAGCAGTTATGATTTTTTTTCAATGGTAGGCTACTCGAAGACTGTGCTTCTGCTGACATTGTTCCAGTTTTGAGCATTTTTGCCAGGGCACTTCTTTTTAGACGCTTACAGATACCAATGTCACCAGTCTAAATCTTCTGGAAATCATTTGTCAATATCAGATTCAATGTAGGCCTATGAATTGCACAGCATATATTTTTTGCAAGAATATGTTTAATGGTATTATCTGAAGATGACAAAATTGTGTCCATGTCCAATGGAATTAATAATTGACCCATTCTATCATCACTATCATTAAGTTCATCATCAGCACTTGAAGGGCAGCCAGCAGTATAGTGACTTTTGGAAACAAAGTTTAAATTTTGTTAATCAACCCCTTTATGGGGGTTTTTCCCATTATAGGGCCCTTTTTTGGGGGAAAAATTTTAAAACCCTCTATCAAGAAAATTAA
>JACEVL010002913.1:0-15550 GCA_020284085.1 Aporrectodea caliginosa
TTTTAACTGCATAAAACTAGATAGCTATAAAAGTTCTTCGTTATGCATCAAGTCCTTTTGTTAACTGCCAGGTAACATCAAGAACAGGTAAACATGTGCGCAGTCTCTACGTCTTGGCTTGGCTTCTGACCCTCTTCAACGCCTACAACTCCATTAATAAACCGAAATCGCTTTGCAAATAGGTCTATAGCAGACGATTAAATCGCGGTGAGACCTGTAGTCGTTCGGAGTCCGCGCTTCGCATCAAGTTTCCTGTATTGTAAAAACTATAACAAATTGTTGCATCAGGAACGCATCAATCTCTAAAACTATCGCATTACTTTGAGATGTCATATCCAAGTTCCCGAAAAATTAATAATCAAACAATAAAACACTCACCACATCTAGATTTACTAATCGCGATAAATTATTATCAAACACTTCCTCATTTAGTCGACCGACCAGGTTGCGGCCATCCAGCGCGGTTGCCAGACACCAAAGGTTACCAATTGAAAAGTAAGTAAGTAATTGAAATAATTCGTAATCGTAATGTCTACATTTTTCAGCGTCCAAAAAGTTAAGTTGTAGGAACCAGCTTGCTGAAAGGCGTTTAGTCAACAAAATTGGTTAGACTGTTAAAGGCTCGTTCAGCTTAATGTCTAGATCTGAAGACCAAGCGGCTGGGTCAGCTAACAACAGTAGGCTAATGACGCAGACAGATACGGAGAAGATACAAAATAATCACAATAACAATAATTACAAAGGATTTTGGTCAACGATTTGGTCAAGGTCTTTAGCCAGTTTAAAAAATACCATAAATTTACTCTTCTAAATAGATTTATAATTTTTATTTGGTTCTTTTTTAAGGACTGTACAGTAGGCCTAAGGCCCTAAGTGTAAAATGGATATGCCAGTAATTTAGTGGCTATTAAATTTAAACTAGGCTGGTTCATAGGCTACCTGTAGTAGACAGTAGACTTAATGTGCTTATTGAGTCTGTATGTTACTGTTCATACCGAGATTGAAACCTCTAGGCCTAGGCTATATAATTATTATAGTGCCACATGGAAGTTCCCAGCTTCAAAATCATGATTTATTAGCTTCAAATATTTTGTTCATCTAACTTGAAAACTGTGGCCAAAACTTTGGGCCTATGCTACGTCCTTTATCCCAGGGTTGCATTTGGAACATAATATGCGTTTGCATGTTTGTAAAGGTGTAGGTCTACAGTTACTAGGTGTCGGTACATGTGCGTGCGTGTAGGTATGCGTGCGTGTGCGTGTGTGCGCGGGTGTGTGTATGACACTTTATAGTCTCATAATGACCCATTTGTACTGATTTTTATTGGGCGTTGTGCAGATAATTATGCTATTATAGGCCTAGGCCTAGGCCTTGTATAGATCAGTTAGATAGTCAACTAGTCATGAGATACTTAAAACGCGCAACTTTATGTGGCTTTAATCTATATAGTATATATATGTGTGTGTATATAGCCTACATATATATTCGTTTATTGACAACGGGTTGACGAACCGCAACCAGGTACAAATATAAGGAAAGTGAAATATGTAAATGTTAGTGGAGGCTGACCTCGATTTCAACCATACTATCACAGCTTTTGAGAAGAAGCTACGAAAATTGGGCTACATTAATCATGTTCCAGGTTAATTGCAGTGATGGTTCTAACACAGACTAAACGTCTTCTGAACCACTTTAGCACCACTTGTTATGTTATGTTATGTTATGTTACATGTTATGTTATGTTATGTTATGTTATGTTATGTTATGTTATGTTATGTAGTCCTATACATCATATACATGCATTATAGTACATACATAGTTATTACAAACATACATACATATATGTGCATACGTGCACTTATGTATGTATGCATACATGTGCATATATGCATACATGTATGTTGTTTGTATACATGTACGTACTTATATATGGATGTATTTACATTAGTATGCATATATGTATATGTGTATGTGGGTGCGTGCGTGCGTGCGTGTCACTATGTGCGTGCGCGTGCGTGTGCGTGTGCGTGCGTGTGTGCGTGCGTGCGTGCGTGCGTGCGTGCGTGTGCGTGCGTGCGTGCGTGCGTGCGTGTGTGTGTGTGTGTGTGCGTGTGTGTGTGTGTGTGTGTGTGTGTGTGTGCGCGCGCGTTCATATGTGTTTAGGTCAAGGGCTGCAGATATACATAAAATACCAGCCCGTAAAACAAAGTTTTTACTATATCCATCTACTATCCTATAATGCGTCTTATGAAGCAGTTACCTCTACAAATATATAGTCCGCGTCCATTTTACGTCATAGCGTGCGTTTAATGAGGCAGCGCGCCCGTTTTTGTTGCGGCCAATGGCAACGCTGCGTATCGGAAAAGTTGATTCCCCGATTCGAAAAGTTGAGTCCCCGATTCTATAAGCTTGCCTTTTTGGGGAGCTGAAATTTTGATAGAATGAAGTGTCTGCGTGAGGGCGAGTCTATCTGCCAAGTTTCAGGACGATTGAATGGATTGTAAGTGATCGAATTAGTCGTCGCAAGATTTGACTTTTTTAGCCTGTGGCTCAAGCAAGCAAGCAAGCAAGATTTGCAAGTTAAAGCAGATGGATAATAAATACAGCCCGTAAAAACAAAGTTTGGTACTTGTCGGTGTAATTCACCGCCACACGTTTCCTCTCTGTGCGTTGTTCACCTCCACATTCCCATATATTTACGCACTGTTTTCTTTTAATTATAACTATTCTCATGAAAGCGAAGTTAAGAAACATTTATACCATGCAGATGGTTGTACTTCCGAGCCAAATTAAGCTGTTGGCCAAAAGACAGCAATATCTTGCAGGATGGTATTGAAAGCGTTTCGATTGCGCCACATGAATTCGCACATGGACGAATCGAGCATGTGGGTTCAATGGGGTTAATTAACCGACAAGACGAGACCCCTGTACAGGAATGTCTTCGCGACAGTTAATATATGTCTTCTAATGACGACACTAACCCTAACCCTGACCCTAACCGACCCTCACGACTTGAAGTTTTATAGTCCATATCGGTTACGCCCTTGTCGTTACGCGCCGTCGTTTTCGGTTAGGAACCAGGGTTAGTGTGCCATTGAAGTAATTATGGAGGTGAACTAATTTTTCAATGTTAAATTTCGTATAGTGGGTTTATGTGTGTGGCGGTGAATTAACCGACAAGTACCCAAAAGTTTTTTACTATATCCATCTAGTATCCTATAACGTGTACTCTGAAAATAGTCCGCGTTCATTTTACGCCATAGCGTGCGTTTAATCAGGCAGCGCGCCCGTTTTTGTTGCGGCCAATGGCAACGCTGGCCAATGGCAACGCTGCGTATCGGAAAAGGGGATTCCCCGATTCGAAAATTTGAGTCCCTGATTCTATAAGCTAGCCTTGTTGGTGGAGCTGAAATTTTATAGAATGAAGTGTCTGCGAGGGTGAGTCTATCTGCCAAGTTTCAGGACGATTGAATGATTGTAAGTGATCGAATTAGTCGTCGCAAGATTTGACTTTTAGCCTGTGGCTCAAGCAAGCAAGCAAGCAAGATTTCCATAAGTTAAACTAGATGGATAATAAAATACAGCCCGTAAAAACAAAGTTTTTTACTATATCCATCTAGTATCCTATAATGCGTCTTACGAAGCAGTTACCTCTAAAAATATATAGTCCGCGTTCATTTTACGACATAGCATGCGTTTAATGAGGCAGCGCACCCGTTTTGTTGCGGCCAATGGCAACGCTGGCCAATGGCAACGCTGCGTATCGGAAAAGGGGATTCCCCGATTCGAAAAGTTGAGTCCCCGATTCTATAAGCTAGCCTTTTTGGGGAGCTGAAATTTTGATAGAATGAAGTGTCTGCGAGGGCGAGTCTATCTGCCAAGTTTCAGGACGATTGAATGATTGTAAGTGATCGAATTAGTCGTCGCAAGATTTGACTTTTTAGCCTGTGGCTCAAGCAAGATTGCAAGATTCCCGCAAGTTAAACTAGATGGATAATAAAAAAGAAACTACTTCATTAGTATTGTCATAATACTGCAAGAGATGTAGCGCTCCCAATCACGGTGTTGCTGTTTGCCAATTGCTTGAAGCTTAGCCTTGCTAGTTTACCAAACACAGGTACATGATTTAGGTCAGCTTTTGGTTATATTACTTTTTGAAGATATCATAGAATCTTAAGTTAAGGGAAACACCTCTGAAAAGATGCTCTGTTAAGTTTAGAATACTTATTGTAAAAAACACCAACAGCAATGGAACAAGTGGACAGTTGTGTGGGCAGCAGAACATATCATATAGTGCACTCAGGTTCAAACTCCATGTACTGCACAAAGATTACAGGCAAATGCAAAACCTATTAGTGACCACTAGAGACAATGGCAATGCACCACACTTAACTTTTGTTATAAATTGGTTTACCGCTACATATCAATAACTCAGAAGAGCGTTCATTTACACCATGCCAAAGATCTTACTGGGTTTTACCCCATGCCAATGACCCTTGAGTATCCACTGTTCTTCCTGGAATTTCGACCATGCCAGTGATCTTTGATTTTGGTCTTACTGGGTTTTACCCCATGCCAATGATCCTTGAGTATGCACTGGTCTTACTGGAATTTCGACCATGCCAGTGATCTTTTATTTTGGTCTTACTGGGTTTTACCCCATGCCAGTCATCCTTGAGTATGCACTGGTCTTACTGGAATTTCGACCATGCCAGTGATCTTTTATTCTGGTCTTACTGGGTTTTACACCATGCCAGTGATCCTTGAGTATGCACTGGTCTTACTGGAATTTAGACCATGCCAGTGATCTTTGATTCTGGTCTTATTGGGTTTTACACTATGCCAATGATTCTTGTGCATGCACTGGTCTTACTGGAATTAAGACCATGCCAGTGATCTTTTATTTTGGTCTTACTGGGTTTTACACCATGCCAATGATCCTTGAGTATGCACTGGTCTTACTGGAATTTCGACCATTCCAGTGATGTTTTGATTCTGGTCTTATTGGGTTTTACACCATGCCAGTGATCCTTGAGTATGCACTGGTCTTACTGGAATTTCGACCATGCCAGTGATCTTTTATTCTGGTCTTACTGGGTTTTACACCATGCCAATGATCCTTGTGTATGCACTAGTCTTACTGGAATTTAGACCATGCCAGTGATCTTTGATTGTGGTCTTATTGGGTTTTACACCATGCCAATGATTCTTGTGCATGCACTGGTTTTACTGGAATTGAGACCATGCCAGAGATCTTTTATTTTGGTCTTACTGGGTTGTACCCCATGCCAATAATCCTTGAGTATGCACTGGTCTTACTGGAATTTCGACCGTGCCAGTGATCTTTGATTCTGGCCTTATTGGGTTTTACACCATGCCAATGGTTCTTGTGCATGCACTGGTCTGACTGGAATTGAGACCAAGCCAGTGATCTTTTATTCTGGTCTTACTGGGTATTACACCATGCCAATGATCCTTGTGTATGCACTAGTCTTACAGGAATTTAGACCATTCCAGTGATGTTTGATTCTGGTCTTATTGGGTTTTACACCATGCCAGTGATCCTTGAGTATGCACTGGTCTTATTGGAATTTAGACCATGCCCGTGATCTTTGATTCTGGTCTTACTGGGTTTACATCAAGCCAATTATGTTTGTGTGTGCACTGGTCTTACTGGAATTGAGACCATGTCAATGATGTTTTATTCTGGTCTAACTGGGGTTTACACCATGCTAATGATCCCTGCGTATGCACTGGTCTTACTCGAATTCAGTCCATGCCAGTGATCTTTTCTTCTGGTCTTACTGGGTATTACACCATGCCAATGATCCTTGCGTAGGCACTGGTCTTACTGGAATTGAGACCATGCCAGCGATCTTTTTATACTCGTCTCTGGGTTTTACACCATGCCAAATCAATCAATCAATCAATTTATATAGCGCCTCAAATTATCTTGTTATATGCACTGGTCTTACTGGAAATAAGACCATGCCATTTATTCTGGTCTTACTGTGCTTAATAGCATGCACTGGTATAATTGCTTCCCAAACTGTGGTCCGCGGACCGGTGCCGGTCCGCGAGACCTCAGCTGCCGGTCCGCGACGTGAGTCAAAACAATGGTCAAAATGTCTCAGAATCAAGAAATGGTTCCACCATATTTTCATATAGCCTAAAATTTCCATAAATTAAAAGATTCGTCCTACAAGTAAATGTATTTCAGCCAAAATTGTAAGCGAAAACTAGAAATTTTGCTCTTAACATTTGCGATTTTTTGACCGGCAAAGAAACCGGATGTGACGTATGTCCATCGTCTTTAATAATCTGGTCAGTGCATCCGTGAAGAGAAAATAAACACGTCTGCTTCCACATTCAAAACTGTAAGTGCAATTCTAATATATTATAAATTTGAAAATTATAGCAATGAAAAGTAATAAATATATTAATAAACAGCACTAGCATATATACACACCCGCGCTACTATTAAATAGTAATTTCACTTTGTTTACCCAATTTATAGATGGCGAAGCAAGGCTCAATGGACATGTTTCCTAAGAGGAAAAATAGAAATGTGGAGCCAGAAATAGAAACTGATTCTTCAAATTCATCTGATTCAGATAATGCAGACATAAATAGATGCAGGCGAAGCGCTTGATATCCCATCTCTACGGAAGGTCATCAGTGAGCACTTGACTAATTTAATTGACCGTTTTGAGTTTTACTTTCCGACCGAAGACGATCCTCGGATAGGAACTGGTTGGATCCGAAATCCATTTATAGCATCGAAGGCTCGTTGAACTGTCACTTTGGAAGATAAATTGTTGGATCTAGCTGCTGACGAAGGATTGAAGATGGTTTTCAACACAATGCCATCACTAGCATCTTTTTGGATTCATGTCAAAGCAGAATATCCTGAACTTGCTGAAATTGCTCTGAAAGCTCTTCTCCCATTTCCTTCCACTTACCTGTGTGAGAGTGGGTTTTCGTCCATGAGCATCATTAAGAAAAATTTAGGAACAGTATGGATATTCGTTCTCCTTTGCGTGTAGCACTGTCCACAATCGAACCACGACTTGATAAGCTTGCAAGCAGTAAACAGGTCCACCGTTCGCACTAGCTAGTCACTGTTACTGATTATGATTTTAGTTCAGCTAGCATTAACTTGTTTAACACTTGTTTTATACTTAGAACTGTACTTAAATTTGTTACGTTTTCCTAACAATATCCTCTCCTGCCAATGTTACTAAACAATTTGGTACCAAATTCCAAGATTTGTTATGCATTCTTATTAAATGTTATAATACAGATAATTAAGTCTCATTCTAATATAAAATATAACAGCCATTATATTTTTAAAAGTCATAACAAAAACAATTATTAGACTCGCATTTAAAGAGCAATATAGTCATAGACTTGGCTAAACATGCATTTAAATCAATTTTAATATATATTTGAAGAACTTAGGTGATCGAAGAAGATATATAAGCAATAAATTGGGCACCGGTCCTTCAGCTGTCTGAAAAATTCCTGCCGGTCCGTGACACTGAAAAGTTTGGGAAGCACTGGTCTACACCATGTCAGTGACTTCTTATTATGGTCTTATACATTATATCCACTATCGGAGCATATGTATCACTGTATTATTTTTTCATAGTATTAATATTTCCAAAAAAGTTGTGTATGGTTCGGCCTCGGGTTCACAGAACATCGGCGCCTTTGGTTTCTTGGTGGCCGGGCCGTACACCTACCTTGGCCCTCATATTCTGAGGCTAGGAATTTGAATTCGCTTCTCTTCAAATCATTGACTCCCTAAATTGCAGGACAATAGGCGCTCAGCCTCGTAACTTTGAACTTGGGTCCATTCTCAATTCACACTTTTTATCACACAAAAATGCCCCCCCTAAACGAAAAGTCCTAGTTACGCCACTGGGAAGAGGGGTCCATACTGAAGAGTAGTAGGAAGCGGGATCGCTTCCTGCACCCTCCCAATGGTCCACTCAGCCTATCATTTGCGAGATGGTGCATTGGTAAAATGAGATGTAGGACGTGATGGGCGCCTTGCATGGCTGCCGAATACAATTAAATTCGACTCCTGTAATAACTTGTGATCATCCTTTCATACTGAATTATTGCAATCATCCTGCGTTTGAATCAGCTTGAATTAATAAGAATATAATTATATTATTATAAGAAGAGAAACACTAGAAAGAATTAGCTGATTTCAAGAATTATTGACTGAGATCTGGCCATTTTTCTCTGATTTTCGCTAGATTTAATTTTTTATGAACTTGAAATGACCTTGAATGATCCGGAATTTAATGTCAATATCCTTCCCCCCCGCCGATAGAGCTCTCGTCGAGACAAACAGAATAAAAAAGTTCATGCAAATCGGACTATTCATTTTTTTTTGATAAAAAGAGTAAATTGAGAATGGATAACTCTCCAAGACCCGAGCATGAGCGCCTACAGTCCTGAAATTTAAGGGGTCGATGCTTCGTATCCATGGCTTACTCTGCTTCTGCTCTGCTTCTTCTTCTTATCGAATCTTACGTAGCAACCGGTTGATAACAGCAGTGTATTTGTTTAGGGTAGCCTACTTCTTCGAGAGCCAGGATATCAGTGACACAGATCTATACCAAGCAGTGGGGTGGCGAACCGTGCGGTCGCACAGGGCCCGCAACTTTGGGGCCGGTAAATCATAAATGTCACAGAATATTAACATGAGCGAGACTGATAATGATCTGTAGACTGTAGAGTAGATCTGTAGAGTCAATTAAATAGTTCGAGGTGAGTGCCCAATACCCATGATAGAAATTTACCATCATACAGTTCAATCCTTACCTGATTTGTTTGGTTGCAATGCTGGTCTTTGGCTCACTCTAACCCGTTATTCAATAAACTCAAAATTCTGAAAATTTATTATCTATCATACATGTCGATTGTTATCCTTATGTTCAAGTTTGGAAAAATATCTTACCCTCCATATTTAAAAATTTATATTGATATCAGTTGCTCAAATTAATTCGTTTAATACTCGTGAGTCTATTAAATAATTTTTATGTTGTCCCCTATGCCTGCACTACTTGTCGATTTAATAGCTTCAGATTCCTGGTCCTCGATTGTGGAACTTTTTATCAGATGAGTTTCAGAGGGAAAATAGTATCTACCTTTTCAATAAAAACAAAAAATGAGGTATTGTGTTTAAAATATTCTAATGTTGATGTGTAGGTTTTTGGTCAATATACTTGTGTCCGCTCACCAGTCTTTAACTATGTCTTACTTTGCATTTAATATGTTAGCATTACTAATTTACTTTACCAATCTTCTAATTTTTATTAAGTTTAATATTACGTCATTATTGATACTGGTATTATATGTGCTGTACTGCTGTTATTGTTATTATTGTTACTACTTATGCTATTATTTAAGTCCTATTTAAGTCCTAATTAAGTATCAAATACATTTATCAATAATAATCAAGAAAGAGGGGTCAAGCTTAGTATAAGCTATTAGCTTTTCTTGGCTCCTATTGCACTGTACTTGCTGTTTAATTGTATTGTATCTAAAGATTTATATAGCGCCTCTGTCAGAATAACTATTCAGAGGTGCATTAATTTATTATTAATTATTATTTATTATTAATGATTGTAACCTAAAGCCTGTCCTGTGCAATAAACAAATTCAACTAGGCCTAATTTACTTGTATTAGATCTAGGCTAAACTAAATTGTAACTGTGCTCTGATGTCACTTTGTCCATTAGTTTTGCTGATTAGTATACTTTAAGTGAACCATCGAACAACTTAGTGGTACGACGAATAATCTATTTCTTAATCAATGCAAAGAACAAATGAAATTTCTTACTCGAATCTTCGCGGTCGCATACAGTCTGTTCGTTGTGCTGTTTTCTTCCTGTCTGCGGTTGCGTAAAACGTCGACCGTCTTGAAATTCTTGTTCATTTGAAGATTTTAGAGCGTAGAGCCGTAGACCAAAGATTTTCACTTATTACAAATTTTGGCTTATACCCACTGTCTTCGAAGTCCTTTCATGAAATGAGAAATGTTTCACCATGGCAACGTCTATCGAAAGATGACGTAAGACAAAAGGCCCAATGATGGCGTCATCGCTTAAGAAACGTTACCATGAGAACGCAAAATGACAAATTCGTAATAAGAAGATTATTTTTTATTAGTTAGTAAGTAAGTAAGTAAGTAGAGTATGTATGTATGTATGTATGTATGTATGTATGTATGTATGTATGTATGTATGTATGTATGTGTACTGTAACTCAATACCCTGTGGTCTGCCAAAATCCACCCTTTGACCACTGACCTCTGTTATTCACACTGCAGCTCGTTTAGTCAAGAACCTTGGCCCTAGAGATCACATCACCAACTCCCTTCAGCAATTGCACTGGTTACCCATTCAGGCTCGGATATCCTTTAAAATCTGTCTTTTGATGTTCAAGGTGATTTCTGGTTCTGCTCCTCCTTACTTATCATCTTTAGTCAGACCATGTGCTGCTCTTGAGACAAGACGTGGATTACGATCAGCTTCAAAAACAGACTTTGTAATAAAGAGAACAAATCTACAATTTGGAAACAGAATGTTTGAAGTATGGAATGGAACTCTTTACCAGAACCAATCCGAAGATCATCCTCAATTAATATTTTAAAATCTAAACTTAAAACTTAGGCCTATCTTTTCTCTAAGTGGGCTACTATGATCAGTAACTACATTGTAACACGTCCTTTGAGTAAGACTCTGTTTTATTAAGGCGCGTTATAGATACAAGTTGTATTGTATTGTATGTATGTATGTATGTATGTATGTATGTATGTATGTATGTATGTATGTATGTATGTATGTATATGTGTGTGTATGTATGTATGCATGTTCTCCTTCAATTGTGCAGTCCAACAGAAATAATAATATTATATTCTTCTTTAATTAATTCAAACTGACAACAAGTATGGCCAACGCAATATGATTACAAGTCATAGCATGAATGGACATTGATTGTTACAGGAGTCGAATTTAACTGTATGGCAGCAATGCAAGGCGCCATAACGTCCTACTGCTCATCTTACCAACGACACCTAGCGAATTACAGGCTGAGTCGACCATAGGGAGGGTAGCGAGAATCGAACCTGCTTCCTTGTTAATGTTACCATTCATCTATCCCCCCCCCCAGTAATAATGAAAGCATGTAAAATAAAGTAACTTGTGTCGTTTAACTTCTAGCAATAGCACTTCGATCTCTGGGCCCTTGTTGAAGAATATTTCGGCTGGAAGGAAAACTGCATGGCCACAATAGCCTACATCGAAGTCTGTCGGACCTTGAGATACTTTTCTGTAGTTGTGGTTTCATGCTAGAATAAGAAAATAGGAGAAGAAGAATAGCAGCCCCTTAAGCCAGCCCTGAGGCAGCCATGGGTATGAAGCGCTAGCGACTCATTTTCTTAGCCTCGACATATGAGGGCGGGTGGCCAGTCCTCTCCTTCGCCGTCTCATCTTTCCACCGACAGAGTACGGTCCGTGTACTCATTATAGCTGAGTTGGCTATATAGGGTGCGCACGCTGAGCAGAAATCTCGAACCAAATTTCTGTCCTAGCGGGGATTTGAACAGAAATTTGAACCCCGATCTCTCGACTGACAGTCGAGCACGCTAACTGTCACTATCGAACTAGAATAATTACATATAAATCCACCAAAACCCTCTTTGGTTTCGCATTGTCAGCGGTTGGAACCATGCAGTTCACTATGCTGTTTGGAGGGCCATAAATAATTTTTCAGATAGTGGCTGTGGCTTTAGATGAGTGCGTTTAGAAGTTTTTATACCGATAAGCCAATTAGGCACACGCCGATTTTTGGCAAAAAACAGAGGTAAGGTTAAGCAAAGAAAGGAAAGACACGATAAGTTAAGTTAAGGTAAGGTTGAGCAGGTCAAGGCACCCTACCTAAGGGGGCCGCTTCCATAATAGTATGTCACGCTTAACCCCCGGAGCGTGACGTACTTTATGGACGGCCCCTAACCTCATCGCTGATTAAATAAATAATTTAGAATACATTTATTTCTATTGTTGCTGAAGATCATGTGGATCTTTTAGTCTTCATTCGTTTCTGGTGGTGGCACTTGGCGAACTGTGTTTGCTGCTTACCTAGTTGAGACTTAACACCCAGATGCATCGCGCAGTTACATTGCTCGTCGATTGGCAATAGGCATAATAATTATGCTACTGCAGAGGAGGAGGAGCAGGGACAGACCAAATGCAAGGGACGCTGCACACCGAACAGAACACTAAATTATATCCATTGGTCCCTGTATTGACAGGGCGCACCCATCGACCGACCGTCCACACCCACTCCTCCATCTCGCCCATCCTCCTCCTCGCTCCGCTGAGTCCGCTCGCTCCACGTCCCTTGACCTTAGGCACCTACTCGCCTATAGGCACGCGCGGCCCATCGACCAGCGGCGCATACACAAGGGAGAGAGCGCCGCCGAGCTGGCAACGGAAGAATTTTCTTCAGCAAATGCCACTCAGCACGGGCATCTCCGGCCAGACACGGATTCTTCAATAGAAGTCAAAGATGCTGGACTGCTGAGTTCCCCGTTTGGAAGTCTAGACGCTATGGTGTGAAGACGTTTTGTATCGTATCGTATCGTATCGTATTTCATTATTTGTAAAGCGCCTCTCGTAGGGTGAACCGTTCAGAAGCGCTCCCAGTGTGCTAAACCCCGCGAAAAATAAACAGGTTTTTGAGAAAAGGGACGGTTTTGTATAGGGACGTCTCTCCAAATATTCGTGCGAAGAAATTTATAGGTTAGGTATCAATGAAGCTAATTTACCAGATTATAATGCGAAAGCCTCCAATAACAGGAACTCATTGCCTTCGTTTTGTCATGGCTTTCAGCCTGTGCAAGGGGATCTTGTGTCTCCAGAGGTCTATACGGCCTGTATACGTAGAGCTCGACCTGCTGCTCGGTCTACTTTTTCAGCTTATTACCTCAATAGCTAAGGTCGAAAGAGTCGTTGCATTTGTTCCCTATACCGTTCTACATCGGTTACACTTTACGATCAGTTGCCGACTGCAAAGAATGTCTTCCTCTACAGACCCAGAGGCAGAGGGGGAATGTCCGGACGCAGAATCTTCTACCATCTGCGAGGGACTTCTTGGTGTTGGGGTTCGTGTATTCCGACCCTCGTAGCTCCTCTTCTTCGATACTACGTAATCAGCGCTTGTGAATAAGCTGGTGCCCTGCGCTTGGCTTTCGAGTGGCGCTTTAGAAGTTTGGAGATTACGATTACGATTAATCTATCAACTGGCTCATGGTCGGATCCATATCCATCATTCCTCAGACTTTCGACTCACATTTATACCCTGCCAGTACATATATGTACCCCATATTTCCATATCAGTGCCCTATAGAGCTTATTTGGATCCCATCTAATATTTGGCCTAATGGAGCATGCCTGCAGGGTCATAAAGTCCCACTGTTTGCTATAAACCTTACTTTGGTTCATCCGTTCCGCCTTCTTCCAATATCTTTAGGCTTCGTGAAGAGGCGCTATATAAATCTCCGGAATGAATGAATGAATCATTCAGCTTTATCGACGAAATGTTACGTATACGACTTTGTATCTAGTATCAAAGTGGATTTCACTGATTTTAATTTTTTTTAAACTGAAATTTCACTTAAAATTCGAATCTTCCTCGATGGACTAATCAATGTTAGAGTGATATGCCAGTCAGTGATTAAGTGCATGCAAGCAGACAGCCGAGTCGCACAAACACAGTATACACACAGGTCACAGTGAGTGTGTTCTGCGATCAGACAATCAGAAATACTGCCACTGTGCACTCTGGTCAGAAAACATGGAATGGGATAAGGACGCCGGACTTAAGACATGCACCTAACGGATTATCGTCCCGGATTTATGGATGCAAGTCATCGTCGTCGAAGTCGGTTATTTGCAGCGGTGAATGGAGGCCGAAGACACAGCAAAACATTTGTGTGCAAATCACGCACTCGCTGTAAACGTCATAAATAATGTATGGCGGCGCTATATAAACTGAGAGAGAGAAAAGATGTTTTCGCTTTTCAAACTCATCTGCCCTCTGGTTCCGCGAAAGGCGGGAGTACTATGCGTCGAGAGAGAAGGCTACAGACAGACAAACGGACAGACTAACACAGAGTCACAGAGACAGAGAGAGAGACACACAGAGAGAGAGAGAGACACAGAGGACAGAGACAGACAGACAGAGAGACAGACAGACAGAGCACAGAGACAGACATAGAGAGAGAGAGAGAGAGAGAGAGAGAGAGAGAGAGAGAGAGACGAGACAGACAGACAGAGCCAGACAGACAGACAGATATATATATTCGTGTCTATTTTCGTCTATATTTCATTTCATTTCATTTCTATTTCAGATATTTATATAGCGCCCCTTCAAGATTTCTACTCAGAGGCGCTCCCGACTACAGCGCGGACACTGAATCGGAATTTCACGCCAAAGCGCATGAGCAATTGCAGGAGTGAAGGATCTTGCCAGGGTGCCCTGACGCAGTGGCTCTGAGGCCAGATTCGAACCCGCAACCTCCCGGCTGCAAGGGCACCCCGAACATACCCCTACTCCACCGCGCCCCACACACACACACACACACACACACACACACACACACACACATATATATATATATATATACATACATAAAAAATAATCAGAAGCAAATCAAGGTGGATCGATAGGACCAGATATTGGACCAGGAAGAACCTAAAGATCAGTACAGCATAATGAAGATGGAGAGAGGTTGGAAAACGGAGATAGATGGAATTGGACTTGGATAGGAAGGGATAGAAGGAGGACGGATATGTTAAGTGAAGAGGCAAGGACACGGGGTGGAATAAGAGAGGAAAGGCAAATGGAGACAGATAGGAACAGCATGAGGAAGAGGGAGCGAGAGGAAGAGAGGGAGAGGAAGCGAAAGAGAGACGGAAAAAGGGAAAGGTCAGTGGAGAGGGAGAGCTGTGATCAAAGGCGCAGTCCGCTGGACGACTGTGCAATCTTCCCTGGATACATGAAAAATAAATGAGATGTCCCTTTCTGAATGACTGAACGCTCCCTATTCAACGGGTTAATTACGAGGCGATCCCCATCTGTAGAATTAACCATATCCTTCGCGAATATTGGTAGTAAGAGTACAATTTGTTTCAAGAGGTCTTTTATTCAATACAGGTACTGAGGACGATAGCTTCGTGCATTGTTCAAACTGTGGATAAAAGCAACAAACTCTTTTGTATTCAAGAAAAACATATTTTAAGACTTTTCAGCGAGAGGCGTCACTTAATTCATTTGGGAACATAACTTTAAAAAATATTGAAAATGTGCCGTAAACGCGGTACTTTTTGTATTAGTTCGACCATTTGTGCGGATTTTTGGGCTATAAACAGACATGTTTAGGCGATAGCTAAAATTTCTTGTCAATAATCTGCAATATCGGCATTATCGGCGATCTAATCGTCGATTAAGGATTGTTTTCACATAATTT
>JACEVL010002914.1:0-16543 GCA_020284085.1 Aporrectodea caliginosa
GAAGTGTATGTGTTTTCTCTATGAACCGCCACCAGTCTGTTAAAGTTCTTTATCCAACAATAATGCTTCTTTTCTCCATCAGAAATGAGTAATAGATCTACATAGGTATCGCTTTCATGCTTAGATATATATAATGGGTATAGTTTAACATCTTTCTCATAACCGAAGACATTAATACTAATGTTATTATTTCTCTCAAACTTACTTATCACATTTGCATCCGCTGCTACTGGAAATTCGATACCGGACCAATTAAGTTCCTCAGACTGTCTGATTAATTCTTTCGTAATTCTTTCTGAATCTCTCGCAACAGGGTTTAAGGCTCTCGTGACGCACCACTTGAAACATTTTTCGTCTTCGTTCTTCATATTAATAATTCCCTTTTTACTCGCTAAACAGGTCGGTAGTGGAATGTAAGAACTTCCTTTCAACGGTTTATAAACAACCGTATCGATATCCAACTTCACAACGGATTTAAACCTCCAATTACTACCTCGCATCTGATAACTCGCCATGCTTTCCTTAATTTTATCCACTGCGCCGCTATAAATTTCACCCACGTCGGTTGCGTCTAAAATAATCTCATTCTTCGATTTAAAATTAGGTTCAGCTTCGACCGCTTCCCCAGATTTCATATCTACTTTCTCCATTACACACAAAGATTGAATTGAACTTTTACCCCTCGATTTTTCGTTAACAGACTGACTACCTGCGGCCTTACAGCATCGAGGAAAGATGTGACGTCGATTCCCTCAGTTCCTTGGATCGTGTATCGCTTAGTAAATCCTTTAATAGCATTCGCGGTCTCTAGGATTTCAAACTTCTTTTTATTAATTTTACTAAAAATACTCGAAATCTTTGCCTTCAAAGAGTCTAACTTTTCATTCACGGGTTTCTTTTCTCGAGGAGCTACGTAATTAACCAACCAATCCGCAAAAGTGTTAAGTTTCGACCTTACCTTATTCTTCGCTTCAGTCAAAACATTATTAAAACGAGATTTCCATGTATTAGATGGAGGTGTATACTTACCTGGAACAAGCGTTGGAATATTAATGTCTGGAACTGGAGCGTCTAGAGGGTTGCTTTCATATCCGGTCTTGACATAATGCTTGAGTCTCGATGATACGAATTCCATGAGATCCGCTTTACGCAGTCTCGAATAACCTACCATCCCGTTCTCTTTAGCAATATTTCGTAATTCTTTTACAGTATTCATCGTGTGATTCATTTTATATACAGAAGATTTTTCTTTAAGTCTAAATCGAGATTTTTCATTCATTTTAGTTACATCAGAAAGTTTGGGGGATTGTATTTGAACCAAGGCTATAGGTCTGTGAATGAGGGGGTCGGACTTAATATTAGTCAGTATGGGTCGATTTTGACTAATCGATTAATTTCATACCGCGGGAAACGCCTACGATTATTAATAACTTAGGTTATTGCGCAATACGTAAAATATAACCTAAGTTATAGTGAGAGTGACATTTATTTATGTAGCGCCTTTGTAATGCGCCAGCTAGCAACGACTTATACTACTGCCACACGTTTCCAAATCAGTTTGCGCCGGATTTAATGACGACACTAACCCTAACCCTGACCCTAACCGACCATCACGACTTCAAGTTTTATAGTCCATATCGGTTACGTTGAGGTTATGCCTCGTTGTTACGCGCCGTGAGGGTCGGTTAGGGTCAGGGTTAGGGTTAGTGTCGTCCATGTTTTCTAATAACAAAACGTTCAGGTTTATGACGTAATAGCTAAGTTCTGACGTAACCTAGAATGAAAATAACGTAGAATATGAAGAATGGTTTTCTGTTGCCATTGAAGTAATTATGGAGGTGAACTAATTTTTCAATGTTAAATTTCGTATAGTGGGTTTATGTGTGTGGCGGTGAATTAACCGACAAGTACCGTAATAATTATGCAAATTAACCTTTTCAACGCCGCAAATTCTTAGGTCATTAATCGCCTATATAGCGTGTCCTACTCTTATATAGCGATGGCGACTTTGTTTTAAAGGTGTCTAAGAGAGAGAGAGAGAGAGAGAGAGAGAGAGAGAGAGAGAGAGAGAGAGAGAGAGAGAGAGAGAGAGAGAGAGAGAGAGAGAGAGAGAGAGAGAGAGAGAGCGAGAGAGAGAGAGAGAGAGAGAGAGAGAGAGAGAGAGAGAGAGAGAGCGAGTGCTCTTGAACATTTGGCAACTGTATCTCAGTCATAAAGGCCGAACTCGACCCAACAACGGAAAACCGGCAACGGAACACAAGGAAACAATGACCAATGAAGTGGATTTGGCTTCGGCGGATGGTGTCTGAACCGGTGGGGAAGTCGGCCGAATCCCTATTGGAGAAGTTGTTCCTGGAGGAATAGAGGAAGTTGCAATTTCTGCACTTCCGCTTATATCGTTTTTCCTATAGCGCAAATTGGTTGGTTAGTTGTTTTTTAACGACACTATGTGAGAACAAAGATCATTAGCGTCACCCTCCTCATTTCTCCATGGTTGGGACTGGCAATGCCAGAGTTCATGCAGTGGCGGAGTTAACAGTGTTGCCGTATAATTGGTTACTAGGCAGAAGTTTTTAAAAGTCATTTGTCGTATACGATGTTTAACGGAATTCGATGCCTTCTTGGACACCTTATAATTGGCGCTATTAACTTCTCGGTTTTATTGCCAGAAATATCTTAACGTACTGTAACAGTTCCTTATTGAATTATGAAAATTGAAGATGGCTTCTATATAAGTCCAAATTTAAAGGCCTAATGTTAACCTTGAACATTCAACTATTTAAATAATAATTTAATGTTCTTGATGGAAATGCGTATCAAGTTGCCAGAGAGACCAGCATTGGGTTATCATTTTGAGGATGATTAAATGATGAGCGCTGCCCTCCTCTTTTACCCAGGCTCACGACTGGCATAACCAGAGTATACGGACGCTGGGGGAACGTGTATTAAAAACCAAACTTTTTATGGTGGAAAATTTTGTACGTCAACGGTTTTTGTAGCAATAGAATGTCGTTAAACAATGGATTACCAGTGTTTTATCACCTTGATGCAGATGTGAAGCTGGGACACCTTTAAATAATTTTAAGGCGGTTGCGCTCCCTGCATTGGCGAATCCCCACCCAACTGGCGAGACGTAGGGACTGGCACTATCAGGTACATGCAGTGGCGGATTAAACGTAACCGAGAAGTTAATAGCGCCAATTAAAGGGTGTCCAAGAAGGCATCAAATTCCGTTAAACATCGTTATTAGTTTTGCATGCATTGTTCATTGCTTTTGCGAAATATCTCGTCAAACTTCCATCGTTACGTTTAGACAAATTATAAAGGTTGAACGATAAAATTATTTATTGCATTGGTTGCACATGATTTAAAGGTGTCTAATAAGTTTACGTTCAGAATCTTTAAGTCGAAAGCAATGTCCCCAAGACCTTAGCCCTAAACTTTCAACTCATTAAATAACAGGCTACTAATTAAATCTTTGGGGTAGATTGCGATGCCAAGCGAGTCAGGTATACCGAGGCCGCTAATGCTTTCCATTTCTTATATTTCGCGGTAATAGATTCACGGAGGCGTTATGGGCCATTCCAGAAGAACAACAGACCCTTACAGCCGGACGGGCAGCTATGGGTGTTAAGTGTTAGCGAATTCATAGGCGCTCTTGTTGTTGCTTATTATTATTATTATTATTATTATTATTATTATTATTATTATTATTATTATTATTATTATTATTATTATTATTATTATTATTATTATTATTATTATTATTATTATTATTATTATTACTACTATTATTGTCATTGTTAAAACACGGCAAGGCTTAGTGTTGTTGAGGTGGTCGCTCCTCAGCGCCGGGCAACCTCGACATGGTGCCCTGGAAGGCAACCGCGTTGAAACGCTGGACCGTAACCGACAGGCGCTGGAGGATGAATCCTGTCTCTCGGGTGTCTCCGGATATTTTCGTCAGGCGGCGACCCATCTCGGAGATGAAGGCGAGACCCTCTCTGTTGAGAGGGCCAAGGGTCTCCAGGGCTACAGGGACGAAGGTGTACCTCCTCTGTAGATCTGCGTATTTGGCGTGTTTCCTTGTGGCAGCCAACTCCGCCGCCCTTCCAGCTTCGATCGCCGTCTCAGGGATGTATGAGGCGGCCACGGTATCCACCACCGTCGCGTCCCATATCAAGGTCCGCCCGTTGCCCCACGGTATCAGGGTCAGGCCATCAGGCCTCCTCCCGTCCGATCTGGTGAGGCCAGACGGCTCCTTAACCGCAGGGGTGCCGGCTCTGTTGAGGCTGCGGTAGATGATATCGTTGACGACGCAGTGTCTAGCCTGACGTCCAAACCCCAAATGGCAGGAGAGGCCATGTGAGCCTCTGGACGACACCGGAGCACCGCAAGCGCACGTGTGCGGCTCGCAAATGGCCAGGCCCAAGCGCAAACCGGATTATTATTATTATTATTATTATTATTATTATTATTATTATTATTATTATTATTATTATTATTATATTATTATTATTATTATTATTATTATTATTATTATTATTATTATTATTATTATTATTATTATTATTAAATAAATTTATAACGCGCGCAAGGTCACACCGAAATGTGAATCTGAGGTGCGGATAGTCAGCCGCCAGGTGAAGATGCATTTAAATTTCCAAATCCTTGAAAGCCAAGGAGAAATAGTGAGTTTTGAGTCGCTTTTTGAAGGAAGGAAGTGAATTTGAGCTACAAAGAGAGAGAGTGGTTGTCGATTCCATTCCTTTGGAGCAGAGGCGTGGAATGCTATGATGTTACTGAATACGTGCTGAACTGGTTGACGGTGGCAGGAAGTCAGAATGAGCTTGTGATCTGATACAAGACCAGCATCGCTCACCCGTACATCGTAAACTGTTGTGCGATCATCAGCCACTAGGATATCTAAGATGTTTTCACCTCGAGTTGAGGTCGTCAAAGAGCAAAAATCTTTCACCTGCCTCGACACAGATGGATGAAATGAGTGTAGCGAGGTCGTCGTAGAAGTCTTCCATTGGACCTGGAGGACGGTAGATGTTTGTAAACAGACTGTCATCGATGAGTATCCTCTGCCCAATCGTATCAGCTGAACCTCGCAAGAGGAAGTGCAGAGCCTGTCGGATTGAGGGTGGACGCTGACGTCTAACGTGGACATGTAGATGACAGCGAGGCCCCGCCAGACACTGAGCGACCTGAGGTTCCGCTCCGATGAACATGGAGAACCGAGAAGCCTTCAGGAGCAATGTCACGCTTGATGCAATCAAGTGTGTCAGCGCATATTTACGTTTCAGACAGTGCGAGCATGTCAAGCCGTTCGTCTCTGATGAGGTCGTGAATAATGGCAGAGCGACGGATGGCTGAACGGTTGTTGCAGCTGCCGAAGTTTATGGCCGTTGGTTTGGATGTTAGCTTTGGTCACGCCTAACGTATTTAATGACATTTGTATTAGTTTACACCATAAGCAAACGAGGCTTCGCTCTAACCCTTTCGCCCCTGAGCTCCCATAGCGGAAGTGAGATAACCCTACAACCCTGTGCGAAAACGCCCATAACCCTGAGCTCCTGGGCTAAAATCACTAACTTCAGTTTGCATGTAAACTGAAATTTTACTGTCTCTGATGAGAAGTCTGATATATAAGTAAAAGTTTCTGATAGCTAGCTAATGTTTTAGCGCCAGAATTTCACTTTACAATGGTAGTTGGCCCAACATGTGCTACCGTCGCGAATGCACAAGAATGTGCCACACAATGAACAGTGAAACACAGTCTTTGTGTCCTTGAATGGATTGTCCTTCTTTGCTCTCCGCTGTCCAAGGGTATACCGTTTTCCACCAAATATTTTCTTCGCAACAGTTGTTCGGCCTTCCAGCTGAGATATTCTTCAACAAGGAACCCAGAAATGCTTTTGCTAGCAGTTAAGCGACATACGTTACTTTATCTTACTTACATGCTTTCATTATTACTGATGGGGGGGAGACGATAGATGAACGGCAACATTAACTAGGAAGCGGGTTCGATACTCGCTACCATCCCTATGGTGAACTGAGCCTGTCATTCGCTAGGTGTCGTTGGTAAAATGAGCAGTAGGACGTGATGGGTGCCTTGCATTGCTGCCATACAGTTAAATTCGACTCCTGTAATAACTTGTAATCAATGTCCATTCATGCTATGACTTGTAATTATACTGCGTTGGCCCTACTTCTCTGTCTGAATTAATTAAAGAAGAATATTATTATCATTATTACTGTTGGACTGGGCAATTGAAGGAGAACATACACACATACATACATACATACTTACTTACTTACTTACTTACTAATAAATAATCGTCTCATTACGAATTCGTCATTTTGCGTTCTCATGGCAACTTTCTCAAGCGATGACGCCATCACTGGGTCTTTTGTCTTTACGTCATCTTTCGACAGAAGTCGTCATGGTGAACATTTCACATTTCATGAGAGAACTACGAAGCCAAGACAGCCAAAAGTTTTAAAATATTTCAGTAGGCTAGGCCTACGTGAAAATCTTTGGTCTGCGCTCTAAAAAAATTTCAACACTGTCGACGTTTGAAACCTTCGAATAAGCAAGAAATCATCGATTGAAGAAGAGTATCAAAACGGTCGACGTTTTAAGCAACTGCAGGTAGCAAGCAAACAGCCAAACGGACAGACTATGCGACCACAGAAGCGAAGATTCTAGTAAGAAATTTCTTTTTGTTTTCATTAAATAAGAAATAGATTATTCGTCGTACCATTAAGTTGTTCGATGGTTCATTGATGTACATTAATCGGCAAAACTAATGAACAATTGAAATCAGAATACGGCTTAAATTTAGTTTAGGTTAGATCTAATAAAGTAAAGACCAGCGATAGATGGTCGAATAGCAGGCAAACAACAGTACTCAGGTAAAGATTGAGGTAAACTCGTAGTTTAGGTTGGTAAATTACTGTATACCGTCAAATTAAAATGGAAGCTGGATTGATGAAGAAAAGTGTTTCCCTAAATGGAAAAGGAATTGATCATTTAGCCATTTCTTTGTTTAAATAGAAGCTGGATTTTGATTAAAATAATTGTTTCCGAAACTAGAAAATGGGCCCATGAGAACTAGTCCTTTGCTTAAATAAACGTTCCAATGATGAAAATTATTTTTTTTGGTAAAATAGAAGTTGGGTCAGTTTTTTCATTAAGTGATAGCTGGATTGAAGAAAAACCTTTCAAGATGAAATGGAAGCGGGATTGATGATGGTTATCATGGACATATGTAGACTGCTTACTAAAAACGTGAAGTATACGGTCTTGAAGACAATCAAATAAATTACCAACCTAGACAACAGGGTAACCGTCCAGCGCTGCTTTCGGATGCTCATCTTTTCCAGGAAAAGGTATCATCTGACACTTCTGCTGAGGCCAGTTTTCTGTCATGATCTGACCATACTGAGGTCAATGAGGTAGAAATGCCGAACCCAATTCAAACGGACAGCCTGAACACTTGGTCCGTTGATGAACATTATCAGCTTTATAACATTTCTAGTTTATCCATTGCCACGACCAAATAAAGAATCATGCCAGTGAAGACGACTTTTCTGCCTTTGAAGAGGTTGAAGTCGATAGCGAAGTTTGTCGCCTATGGAGAGGCGCTGGATGATGTCGCCTATGGAGAGGCGCTGGATAATGTCGCCTATGGAGTGGCGCTGGATCCTGTCGCCTATGGAGAGGCGATGGATGATGTCGCCTATGGAGAGGTGCTGGATGATGTCGCCTATGGAGAGGCGCTGGATGATGTCGCCTATGGAGAGGCGCTGGATCCTGTCACCTATGGAGAGGCGCTGGATGATGTCGCCTATGGAGAGGCGCTGGATGATGTCGCCTATATGGAGAGGCGCTGGCAGCGCCGGATTAACATTTTGTAGGCCTGGTTCCGAAATTGTATAGTAGGCCCCTATTATATTGCAAGCTGTCTGTTCTGTTAGTAGTTAAGATTTCAATTGCATAACATGTAAATGTACAGCGCAGTGCGTTTGTGAGGCGCTTATTAAAGAAAAGATTATTATTATTATTATATGTTCAACCAAATTTACCAAAACAACAAGTGTTGACGAAATTTAAATTTTAGAACAGATAGTCCTAGTTATGAATTTAAAACTGCTTACGACGTGCTTTGACAATAGAAAATCTGTCAACAATATCCTGAAAATCTAACTGTTGTACAATTTTGCACTCAATGTTCATAAGTGTTAAATTTGTTAGTCTGTCTTGTCCCATCGTAGATCTTAAAGCATTTTTGATGCGATTACGGCAGGACTCTGGTCCCATCTGTAGCCAATAATCAATTACACTTTTTGTATTAGGGGCCGCAAAGCTGCATCATTTTCAGGCACCGTTTCACAACTAGGCCTATATATTCAGGGACTTGTGTTATTCCAGTTGTTGTGGAGGGTGCAGTAAATTGTATTTCGAACAAATCATTTGAAATGTTTCCAGGAAGTTCTAAAGGAGGTGAAATATTTAATGCCAGACCTGCTACAGATACATTTGTGTGTGTCCTTGGTGAAATTGAACGGATGATTCTTTGTCTTCGGATGCTGGCTTCGTTATAAAATGCTCAATAGCTCCACGTTGTTGTTGTGCAGCCAAGTGAAAAAGACGTTTATTTTGACGTTTCTGAGCGCCCGATTCAAATTTTTAGAATATACTGACACTTTTGAGTAATTTGAGTAGCTCACGGGCAGGTTTGACTAGTCTATTAGGCCACGCTGGCTAGCTGCCTCAGAATATGACGCATAATGCACTATTGCTTGTCTAAGTTGCCGCTGTGTCAACTTGATTTTTCTTCTAATAAACGAATATTTGATGATAATGATGATACATGTACTGAGGTTCTGCGCGCCGTGTTGGGCCCGCCGGCCGGGCCGGCCTGCTGGCCTGCTGAAACCTAATGCGACAGCTGGCCATGCACACGCGCAGACACCAGGTCTGAGTTCGTGTGCTGGTTTCAACTTCATGAAATTGGGTTATTCATTGGCAACAGGAAAACCTCAGCTGGGCGAGGGTAAGGTTGAGGAAGAAGCTGATGAATGATGCTGTGGAAGTGTGGATCTGACGCTGATGGTGATGGGCGGATGAGGCTTAAGCAGCCTCAGCAGAGTAAACTGTGGTGGGAACCCTATCGGCTTAACGGAGCGAACGGAATGCATAAAATTTTTAAGGTAGCATTCAAATGGTAGGCCCCTTATTTGTGAAATTTGTAGTAGGCCTGGTTCCGTGGCCTCACTGGCCTCGTGGTTAATCCAGGCCTGGGCGCTGGATGATGTCTGCCTATGGAGTGACGACTGGATCATTGCCTTCTAGATACTACAGGCCGTAATCCTGACTAAATTTAGGCGTGTGACGTCACGCAGTTAGTCTGACGTTGTTTCATTGCAAATGTCAACACGTAAAGCGATCTTCGTTTATTTTTTACTTTCCTGACTGAAACTTCGAATATCGTTGCAAATTATCGAATAATATCGTTAAATAGTAAGCTACCAAGGGGGTGGTTGCCACCCCCTAGGTTTTTTTTCATCTCAAACTTTTTCCGTATGGAATAAAAATTTGACCTTTTAGGTAGCTGTAGGGGTTCATTTACACACGCTTTGAGGTAAAATGTGAGATGATATCTCACACCGTTCAAAAGTTATACCCAATATACCCGAGGCACCAGGGGGTGGATACCACCACCCTAGATTTTCGACTATATCTTATCCGTCATTTAATATTAAGAGACAAAAATTATACCATTCTATAGAGGAATGTGGGGCTACATTTCTATGGTCACTGAGTTGACCTGAGGCAACCGGAAGTGCTCAAAATAAATAATAATATGCGTAATATGCGTGAAAAATGGCTGAATGGAAGGACTCGCCCCTTAGTTTTTGTCTGTAGCGTATTCATTTGTCTTCCTGGAAGAGAAACAAAGATACCATTCTTTAGAGGAATGAAGGGCTTAATTTGCATACCTACATCTTTGTCTATTGAATACCGGAAGTGATCAAAATAAATAATAATACGCGTAATCTGTGTGAAAATGGCCGAATACAGCATTACAACGTAAACCGATATATATGTATAGATATATATGTATGGATGTACATTTATACTATATAAACATGTGTAGGGATGATTTTGTGTATCTTTTATACATAGATTAGTTTCAAAACACACATAATCTTATATTTGTTCATCCAAAAAGTACAAAATGTACGCAATAATATACAATATTGCTAATTAATGGGTTCCGTTGTTAAAAGTGATGTAATTTCGAGGTGCATTCACATAATGTACAACTAAATATACCATTCTGTGCAGAAATGAATGCTGAATCCATTGCTATATTACAAGTTATGATATGTGAAACCAAACACGAAATCCAGGGGGTGGGGTGGTAACCACCCCCCTTGGTAGTCCGTGTTACAAAAAAAGCTTGGTAGCCCTAGGGTTAAGTAGTGAGATTTATAATCAAGTTACGCTTTCTTATTCTTTGTTAGAACGTATAAATATTAATAATTGAAGTTTTGCACGTTTGGATTCTATCGTCGTCATCGTCGATCACGTCTTTGGGTTGCACTAAAATCCGTTATCTCGTCATTGTTGTACGGGCAAACTTATAGTATCGGGGGCTGAAGGATTTTACAGTATTTCTGGGCGTGCTGCGCGGACGGCGGACGGTAGGGGTTTATCTAATGACGACGCTAAACCCTAGCCCTGACCCTAACAGACCCTCACGACGCCTAACCTCACCCTAACGGACACTCACGACGCCAGTAAACTTACGCACTATATCCTTCAGCCCCCGATTCTATCAGCTTGCCGGACGTAGTTCTAACTACACGCGCAAGAACGAGAAATCAGATATACGTCAATCTTTAGCATAATGCCATAAGGCTACTTAATGAGTGTAAACGAAATGAGGAAAAGCTACAAGCATTTGTCGTTAGAATGGACACTGCCATGCGTTCTGATGGATGTGTACTGAGTGTGTCACGAAAGCATCCGAAACTGGCAAGAGATGCGTACCCATCAATTTTTCACAACTGTTGTCCATCATATTTGTGATCAGAACCTCTTGTGAAGAGAAAAAGACCAAAAGATAGACATTCTGAGATGCAGACCAGGGCTGATCAATTGATCATGGAGTAGGCTACAACAGTGGCTGAATCTGGACAAGATTACATTGTTTCAGGAGATTTGCTTGAACTTTACGAGACACGTTCCGCAATCTTCACTATGGAACTTTAAGGTGACAGATAGTTGCTTGTTGTGCTATATTCTGATATATATGATACTAGCAGTTTTTACCCGGCGTTCGCCCGGGTTTTCCTCAGTGCCCGTGTATTTGAATTTAACGACATCTTCGTCAGCGCCCGTGAATTTGAATTTAACGATGTGAAAATTTTTCGTGTGTCCCTCTGGCGAATTTGGTATCCATCGAAAATGTCGCGAAGAAAATGTCGCGGTAAAAATGTCGCAGACAAAATGTCGCGGATAACAATGTCGTTGATATATAATGTCGCGGATAAAAATGTCGCGGATAAAAATGTCGCCGTTAAAAATGTCGCGGATAAAAATGTCGCGAATAAAAATGTCGCGGATAAAAATGTCGTTGATATTTTCCTCGCGACATTTTCACCATACTGGGAACCGTATGACAGTAGCCTATAACACTAAACTATGAAGAACGAAATTCGAAGACAATTTTTAACTTTGACCGTTTAATACTAAACTGGAACATGATTATAGTGTCCAATATTCTTCACAAGAACACCGTCGATCGTATGACAACGCGCTAAGCATCTGGAATCGCTGTATTGCGAACACTTCCAAATAAGCTTACCGTTGACTCCTTTCCTCTCTCGTACAAAAGAAAACCCGTCCAGCACAAGCATTTCGCGTCCTTTCTGAGTTTTAATAAATTCCATTTCTACTGAGAGCGATAATAAATCTAGGCTACTGTTAAATCAAAACTCTGCAACTGCACCGGATTCGCAGCATGACAAACTGACAACTTTCTGATTTTGTTGGTTGCCTTATATACAAACTCAGACACATACACAATATTCGAAATTGTTGGACATCAAACGGTTTTGAAGTTTTACACAGTGCTGGCTGAATCGAGCATAATCAACATGCGGAATAGGCCTATATTGGACATCAAAAGATTTGGAGGTTTCTTACATTGCTGGCTCACATGAGCATAGGCTAAACAAGATGCGAAATTGTGGTACATCAAATGATTTAGATTTCGAGGTCTCAAGAATCGCTGAATTCGATTCAAGGCAAGACAAACAAGACGCGAAATATGTTTGACATCAAAAGATTTCGACTTCGAGGTATCACGCTTCGCTAATTTTGAGGTCAAAGACATTGCTGGCTCAATAGAGCAGATAGTAAACAAGACGCGACGAAATTGTGAACGGCGACATTTTTATCCGCGACATTTTTATCCGCGACACTATGTATCAACGACATTTTTAACCGCGACATTTTTATCCGCGACATTTGTATCCGCGACAATATATATCAACGACATTTATATCCGCGACATTTTGTCCGCGACATTTTTAACGCGACATTTTCTTCGCGACATTTTCGATGGGAACCGGCGAATTTACGCGCTGGCTTGAAATTTGTTTAATTGCAACTCTATGTAATATATACTCCCATGCATTTGCCAGAAATCAATGGCATTGAAACTATGACCACATCGAAACTTAAAATGTCCAAATATCGGAATGTAAAGTAAATTTTGAGTTGAAATAGGTCTATAGTTGGGTTGAGATCTATAGAAATTCAAATGAAAACGTTCGTTAAAAATTTCGTATCGCTAAAGTGTTGCATTGGCGAATCTTTAAGTCCGATGACCTAGAAATTCTCCCGTGGTCCCCACTTCTGATGTTAAATCAACGGTCAACGTGATTGGTTGCGAATCAGAGCGTTGACCTATATCATCAGGCTTTATGCTACGTGTGACGTAAGATTGCATATTTAATTAGCATGCGTGACGTGAACAAATGGCCTTACTATGGCCATGGTGTAAGAGACCGGTATTGAGATATAGCCTCGTCGAAAAGTTGGAAATTTAAAATGGCCATATATCGGCGTTTAAATAAAATTGCGAACTGAAAATAGTCGCGTTGAATTAGACGTTGCGTAATAATTTTTGTAAATTTTTCAAATCACTAAACCGTTCCGTTTCGGAGCCTTTAGCCGGACAACCAAACATACATACATACATACATACGGAAGGACATCGTAAACAGACTAAGACTTATAATATTAGATGCCTTGCAGTAGAGTCATTGAGTCAGTATTCGTGTAACTGATGCTATACAATACAATAGAATAGCCTACAACTGTAATTTGATATTGACTTTCTTACAAAGTTCAGAAGTGCACACACGACGAATTCGCAGATACATTATATTGCAGAGCAATTTTGAGTGAAGGACTTGCTCAAGGTCCCTACACAGTTAAACCGCCCGGACAAGGATCGAACCCATACTCTCCGCGTTACAGGCCGAGCGCTCTAACCAATGTGCCACCGGCCACCGTGCCCCACAATGCTATGTCTGTTGTCATTTGCCGTGGGGCATACAGGGTTGATGGCAGAAACTTGGAGTGGGTGATCAGTGATAATGGAAACTTGATTCCTTTTCAAAATTGACTAGTCTTCTGAGTCATTATCAGGGTTGGGAAAGTGGAAAGGTTGACTTCAGAGGTAAAGTAGAAATGGCTTTAGTTCTGTTGCTAGATATATGTGAGCAGCAATGCTCACTTATCAGTAGCAGAGATCCTGAAGATAATGTTGATGATGAAGATAGTAGCTACGTTATTAGTAAAGTTAAGTGCATTCGTGCTGTTGTCTAGACACGTCATACAGCAGTTGAACTTATTATAGTGATGCAATACTAAATACTGTGGTGATTACTTACACTTGTCATTTCAGGTATTTTCGCTGTCACCTTCTGCATATGGTTTCTTACGTGACAGTACACTAATGTTGCCCCACCCTGTTCAGCCTAAAGTCTCATGCAAGGGTGGAACAGTTAAAGGCTTTGCTGCAAATTGTGACATGACCCAGGCAACCACTGTCCAAGCATTTATTATTTGTTCAATTTTGTCTTACAGAAAAGATATAGCTGCCTTAATGCCTGTTAAGAACTTAAAAGTCAGATGATGTAATGGAATGTGATATAAGTGCTTTTGAAGGAGTGCTTTTTGACTGCAGTTTAATAAGTTGCTCCGATTCAGAAATGCATGTTGTTGTTTTTTTTTCTTGCTGGGTATATTGGTAAGAAAATGAAGAAGTCTGTTGCATATGGGATGTGTGTGGCTGCCTTGGCTTCAGCAGATATGATGGCATGTGACATAGTGTTTGTGATTGTGGTCATCGATTTTCAGACTTTGTTCATGTCATTTCTAGTAAAATGGCCAATATCTTGCTTAACAACTACTGCAAAAAATTGAATGATGTTAATAATATCTGTAAAGGAGGAAAAAGTAAAAGTAAGCATAAATTGTCAACACTAAAGACTTAATTATTGTAACAATTCTACAACTGTGAAATGTTATTATGATCCCAGAACTTATAGATTATAGAATAACATTCTGAAGCCATCTTAAGGTGCAGCAGCACTCTGGATCTGTTTTGAGTTTCTTAAAAGGTGTTTCACAAGTTACGAGATAAAAACACATACAAACTACACCTTATATAGTCAAAACTTTGTCAACTTACGGTAGTTTGTATTGTTGTAAACCTTTGTGCATTTGTACATTAAATTTTGCTATGGCTTGAAGAAGCATTGCTCAAAACCAAAGTTCAGGATGTTTAAGTCATTGTAACTATGTTTGCATCAGTGATATTTGTAATTGGTGAAGAAGGAGAGAAGAGCAGTCCCTTGAGCTAAACCTGAGGCAGTCATTTGTATGAAGTGTTAGCAACTTCATTTCTTAGCATCGGCATATAACAGCAGGTGGCTAATCCTCTCTCTCACCCTCTGATCTTCCCCCGACAGTGTACAGTGTACTCATTATAGCTACAGTTAAGTTTGCAAGGGGCACAGTTGGTGAGAAATCTTGAACCAAATTTCTGCCCTAATTTGAACCCCAACATCTCAATTGACAGTCCAGCACGCTAACCACTATACTATCGAGTCCCCTTTTATATTGATCTTGTATAGAATTTATATAGAACTTATAGAACTCTGTAAAATAGTTTAACATCTAATTGCATGTAAATTTCACCAACTTCACCATCCAGCCAACCCATTCCACCCAATCATCATCATATCTCAGTCTTTAATGACCCCGGTCACTACTCATCTCCAACTGAGCCATATCCAACACTGCACCACGACTTTGGAAAGATCTTCTCTCGAATTCTGCAGATTCTCAGTTCTTCCATCATCATTCATGCATTACAAGAATTTATATAGCTCCTCTTCAGGGTGCTACTCAGAGGCGCTCCCAACCCCAGCGTGGCCAAATAAGACCATCTTAAGATGAGAGAGTAAAGTCTGAGAAGGGGTTCTAGGAAAGAAGTGCTCAGAGTGCCAAGGGGAGGCTATTCCAAGACGATGGGCCAACCACAGAGAATGCACGGCTCTGCCTGGCGGAGGTGCGATTAAATGGAACGGAGAGGAGACCTTTGCCACTCATCCTCCATTATCAGGCTCCTCAATGACCACCTGGCTTTCCATTCAAAATTGAAATCTCACCGTTTCAAGAATTCCTACCCTTGGTTGCTGTTTAACCCTTATAGGGTCACCGGGGGGTAAAAAAATACCCCCATCTCGGTTTTTCACGGAAATTTTAATCCCTGAAAATAGTTGAAGAAATCGCTTCTATGACTTTTCCTAAATATGTTTCATCCACAGAATGCATCCAGTTTCATTAGTTATTCATGCACCCAAATCAGCTATAAAGTACGAAAATGCACCAAGTCGTAGCTATTTTACTAAGGAATTTATAAACATAACATTATGCATGCTTTACACATGAGTGTCTTGCTGTTACAATGTCTCCTTATCAGTATCTGAACATTATATATATATATATGTATGTGTATATATATATAAGCATAATAAATATATATATATATAAGCATAATACAAATATACATATATATATGCTACATGTATACATAGTTCAATCCATACATACATGTGCATGTAGATGCCTACATTCCACACCAAATTCATCATCAGGCTCATTTCTTCTTCTTGGTCATCACTCTCATTTATCCGCTGCTGTATTTGAACACTCGCCTGCGCTGCCGCAATTCTTCGTGACGACCGTGTGGCCATTTCATACATAAATATTAGATGAATAACTCTTGTGATACTAAAATTTCTGCATGCATTACTACACAGTAAACAATGACGTCAGCAATAGCTTGTGCTCCATAAATAAAAACAATAATTATGTCAGTACCTTCTATAAATGGAAAAGGTTTTAAAAACCCTAAAAAAAATTTTTTCCCATGGCCCC
>JACEVL010002915.1:0-16650 GCA_020284085.1 Aporrectodea caliginosa
TCATGTGATTGGCGTGGACCAATCAGGTGGCTTCCTACCCGCCTCATGTCCCCCTCCGCTCCTCGCTGGGTGGTTTAGAGCCGCGTCCAATGGAATTGCTCGCACCTGCCTGTCGATCAAAGTTGAGCGACCCTGTCTGGAGAACAATAGGTCCGCATGCGCATAGCTGTCAATCATGTTTGCTGTCTCAAGCACTGACCACTGATTGCACGTGCGCTTACCCGTCAATCAAATGAGTCGGTCGGAGCCTAGACCAATGACCTATTGTGTGCCTACCCATCATTCGATCTGATTGGCCGCCGTTTAGAACTGGAAACAAAAGGCTTGGGTAGGCTAGTGCAGCATACAAAGGAGTGGCAGGCTGTGCGCCGGAGCAGGGAACAATAGACTAGCAAGACTTAGCGAGGGTTGGTCTATACCAGAAGACAATGGCCTAGCAAGCGTCGACTTAAGCCTTTAGACAATGGCCGCCTGTAGAAGAACAATAGGGGATTAGTAGAACAATAGGGGCGGGGCTTAGGACAATGGTAGGCGGAGCTTAGATGAATAGGAGGCGGAGCTTATAGCCTATTGTCCTAGAAGTCTCACTCGTATCACTACTTACGATTACGATTACTTTGTATTTGGTCGCAGATATTTCTGGTTCTTTAAGCTGATTTCATGTGCGTCATTGTTCGCAACACCGGACCAAATATAGATTCATTTATTTATGGGCGATTGTCAGTGCAAATGTTATTGTGCTTTCTAGCAGGTAATGACATCTGGAACGACCACGTTTCATCCAGTTTTGGCAAGGAGATTGTACAGAGACAAGCAACGACGTTAAAAAGCTGATTTATTAGTGAGAGGCGTTTTATGACCGGTTTCTGTCACATCCATAGCTGGAAATGTGATATATGAAATGTTGTTGCTGTTGTTGTTATTAATGTTGTTGTTGTTGTTATTATTATTAGGCTATGCATTTCTTAAGCGCCTCTATCTTATATAGCCAAGCATCAATCGATGGCACTGAGCAGTTAATTGCGAGTGAAACTTGCTCAAGGCACTAAAACCGTGCGCGCGTTACAAATGTAATTAATTACTAATTAATAAATAATAATAACAGTAATAAAATAGCAACCTGATCAAAGGAAGGCTCGAACTCGTACTCTCGTCGTTACAAGGTGAGCGCTTTAACCAGTCGACTGCCGTGACACGAGAGACTACGTACTTACTTTGTTACTAAAAGTAGCACAGTATACACTAGCAGACTATTTAGTAGGCTACATACTAAATACAAAATCGTCGTTTTACAATTACGATACACAAATTTAATTTCTGAGTCTAACATAATTTATTCTACCAAAAGGCGTATACACTGAACAGTGGCGTGTGTAACGTAAAGACAATTTGCATGTTGAGCGACTGCATGGTTCTGCTAGCAGATGACTGCAGTTTGTTTCTTCCACCAAATCAGTCTCTATGTACACGAAAGTAGTAGATTTCTTGAAGGGGCGCTATATAAATCTCCAGAATGAATGAATGAATGAAAGAGCGTCAAATATTCCTCATGTCTACAATCAGATAATTGTGTAGCCTATTGTAATTCTGTATAAAACAAAACGTTTATAATATTATTATTTCTTATTCAACAATGCGACTCTGTCAAGAACACCTTGACGAGGGCACAGTTTGTCACCATTCTAAAAATAAGAAGCTATATTCTTTATTAAGCTGGTTGGAGAAGAGCCGCTCTCCGGTGTTGTACAGACATCGTAAGACAAATACAAAATCAATAAGAGTAGGCTGCAGCATTCTTCCAATAAAAGTGTTCCTCATGTTATTGTTAATAAGTCTTAGAGTAAAAGCATAACATTTGTATACAGAATGACGAAATACTAAAAACAATCATGGATAAACAACTTTAAAAATTAACATAGGCCCTAAATGTCAAGATGTTCAGTCTTCCGCTCCACTTTTATATTTATGTGTGTATGTGTGTTTGTAGGTAATATATATATATATATATATATATCAGTGGCGTCTACCAATGGGGGGGTTTGGAGACCGATCTCCATCCAACTTCAAAAGTGGGGGGGTTTGAGCGATTTTGGCCGAAAGTGGGGGGTTTCATTTTTTCATGATATATCTTTTCTCCTGTATGATTGTGATAATATTAACCCACATTAAACCATTATCGTGGGATCGAAATTCTCTTGTTTCCATAACAGTAGCAAACGGCTTGTACAGCAGAACACTTACTGCACAGCCTGCACTGCCATGGGGTGGGGTGGGGTTGGAGACCCCGTTATATCAAGGCACGGACCCCGGTATACCAGGCGTCCGTGTATCAATGCAGCTGTACCCTTACGAGTCTACAGCCAACGGGCCAACGGCTTACGCGATATACCGGCCAAACATTTGGGGAGGGTTGAGGACCCTGAGGTTGCTGCGCTAATGACACGGCGGCCCAGACTGGCAGCGTTCTCCGCTGCAAACCTGCAATCTGCATCATGTGTATCATCACTTCGGCCGTTATCTGGCTCAGCCATCGAAATGGCTCATCTCTAGCCCTCTCTGACCTGTCCAGTCAGTGTGTGGCGGACATTTCAAATGAAAATATATGCATAGGAGTAATAATTATAGCCTACGTTGGACTCACGAATATATGAACGCGTTGCGAGTTGATTCATTTAGCCTACTTTATTTCTTCTGACTTCTGAGTGAGTATTTTTTATGAAATGATACACAATGATAAACAGGGACGAGGTGGTGTAGCGGTGTGTTCTCTGCCTTGTAACCGGAAGGTCGCAGGTTGAATCTACCTCAAGCAAGTTGAAGCAATTGTGTAGCGACCCTGGACAAGTTGCTCACCCTTAATTGTCTGTGAGGAAGCAGGAAGGCAACGGGAAACCACCTTAATCGTATTATCCCCGGGCGGCATAAAAAACAATGGATCTGCCTTCTGGTAGAGAACTCCGCATCATCATCATCAAATGAAAAGTCCTATTCTTATAGCAGTATAGCCACATTGCAAATAGCTAATAACAGATCTATAGATTGTGCGCAAATCATGGCCAGTGTCCTTACCAGGCACCATCGTCTGTGTAGCTAGATGGTGCATTAAAGACTTTAAACACTTAAAGTCATTCTAACTAACTAACTAACTATAGCCAGATTGACTCCAAACTTCAGCTTGGTATAGAAAAACCCCTAAGATGTCCTTAAATACACTTATTTAGAAAATATATCTCTAAATTTGTTATTTCGCCAGCCAGAGGCCAAACGAAAAAAAATAATGTTTTAACTGTCATTTCTTAAATTCTTAAACAGCTTTAGTCCGATTGACTTCAAACTTGACCTATAGATAAGGTCATAAGGAGTGAAGGGTTCCAAATAACATGGTAACAACAGACGTAAAATTCATCCCAATGATCTATTTTATATCTTTTTGGCCAAGCCCCATGTTGTGTCAGGGTTAGAAGGATCATTTCTTGCTGACTTTCTTCACAAAGAAAAAGTCCAGGAAAAGGATATATGTTTGTTGGTATTCATGCATTATCACTGGCCGTTAACACTTTCACATTAATTTTTCTTTTACCGTCTTTAAATAGCTTTAGGCAAGAGTAGGGCCTAGAGTAGGGATGCATTGCTTTTGTGAAGGATACATAATATATAATATAATTATATATTATTATTATTATTATTAAATAAATTTGTAACGCGCGCAAGGTCACACCGAAATGTGAATCTGAGGCGCGGATAGTCATCAGATGAAGATGCACTTAGATTTCTAAATCCTTGAAAGCCAAGGAGAAATAGTGAGTTTTGAGCCGCTTTTTGAAGGAAGGAAGTGAAGTTGAGCTACGAAGAGAAAGTGGTAGTCGATTCCATATATAATATATATAATTATATATATAAAAAATATATATACACTGAAAGCACTGAAATTAAATTAGTGTCTACATAGTAATATTTTAAATAATTTTTAGTAAAAATTTTAATTTACTAAATTAAATTAGTTTTAATAGCTGAAAAAGGTCCCGGAACGCCGTTCCGGCCGAAAAAAGCACTGCACCGAAATGTGTGTTTCAGATGCAAAAATTTTTTGGGCCCAGTGGGGGGGTTGGTTCTCCATTGACTACTGGGGGGGTTAGACGCCACTGTATATTAGGGTGGTCCTTAGTTATCAACTTTGACTTTTTTCATGGGGCACCCTCTAGTTTGGTTTCTATGAATGAGAAAACAATTCTGTAATTTTTCAGCTCAAAATAATAATATCTAGAGGTCGCTACCGGCTCTGAAAGTTTGCCATGGACAGCTAACATTGAGCGGTAATTGATACAAGCGAATAGCTTTAGTCATTGTTATTGACGCTTGTAAATTATTATGCCATAAAATGTTACGACTTGCATGGTTTGTATCTAGTCAACTTGATCTTTGCAAGTATAGTAATGCAATGTAATTCAACATTTATATAGCGCCCCTTCGAGATATCTATTCAGAGGCGCTCTCTGCGCTAGCTTATGTTAAATGTCATTACGAACGAATATATTATATCAGTTAGCAAAACAATGCTGACATAGTACATTTTAAGCTGACAGGAAAGTCTAGAATTAGGTTTTATCTATTTGGGTACACTGTAAGATACAAGATACAAAGACACGTGTGTGACTTAGGTCAGGAATAATACATTCAGTAATACAAAGCTACAAAGTAAAGAAGAAATCCTGACAGTGTTTTACGATTGTATAAAACAACAAATCAAATAGGCCTAGTAGCAGATGCTTGTCATATAAATTGATCGATACAATACAATATAATTCCGTATAACCAGTCATGTTCTCGAAGTTTGCGCAAAGACATCCAACACTTTCTAAGAAAAATTGAATGTTTCTTCAAAAACTATTAAAAAATTAGGAAAATAAGGAGAACAAGCAAAACAACCAGAAATGCTAAAGAATAAAGAAGAATGAGAATCAGGTTTACAGGATTTGTGTGACATTGCACATGCCCAAACCTTGCAAATAGCAGCATTGAAGGGGCAGACTGTTTCTATTAACACAGCCCACGCAGGGGACCCAGATAAGATGTCTTGTGTTGATAGGACTTTGGCAAAAAGAGAGAGACAGTGCTGTACATATAAGGAAAGTAAACATTGGACCAAAAATGGTGGCTGGCTGCATCCTGTTGGAGCAGACACTTGACAAGAATATGTTGTGGTGTGCATGTCACCATCTCATACTAGAAATAATGTGGAGGCATTGGTCATACTTTCTCGTGATCCATCCAAAGGTCAGACATACCGGTAATGATTTTCAAGAGATTCCAGAAAAGCTGGGAATTTATACACAGATCACATTAGGAAACAGTAACAGCCGATGAGTTTTCCACGGTGCAATTTCCTGTGAATCAGGAGATTATTGCCTTTGCTGAGAGTCAACTTCAACAATACCAACCACGGACGACTATCGCGAACTGGTGGAGCTGACCATAACCGTCTTGGGCGGAGCGCCTTCCAGTGGCATAAAATTCAGAGCACCAGCTGGACTACAAAGAGTGGGAGTATTTACAGTATTAAGATTTGGATGTTCAAGAGACAGTTCAAGTTGACAAGAAGAGAAGAACAGAGGATAGCTAACATTGAATTGTTCACTGTAATGCTGTATATCAAAGTCTTGTTTCAAGCACCGTATGCACCATCTGCTTCTCGAATTGACCTGGAACTCTTGAAGGACACTGACAGATACAAAGAGAAAAATAGCACAGTTACAGAGGTTGCAATGAAAACATTTCTGGGTCACCTCTTGCATCTGTCGGAGGAATTGCTGGCTTATGCATACTTCCATGACATTCGTGACTCCAATGATACCAAGCACCAAATGGTTGCTGCTCTGGACAAAACTGGCATCAACATCCTCAAAAGAGAACATTCTTCAGCTCGAAGCAACTGGAAGATTTTTTAGGGAAAAGACTAGAATATTCTTCAGCATTACAGGCATTCCATCAAGTTTCCTTCAACAAGATGTCGATGCTTGGCCAAAAGATAACAACTGCAAGTTAGTAAAAACCATCCGCCAGCTTAATAAGAGTTATGAATGACATAGCAGAGCGTGGAGTGGCACTCGTGCGCAAGTATTACAAGCTTCCAACAAATAGCGAGGATCAGAAGCAGTTTCTGCGGTTGATTGTTAAGGAATATCGTCAAAGATATCCAGACAGGAACAAAAATACACTGATGCATTAATATATTAAATATTAATTGGAACTCAACATTTTCATGTTCACTTATGTGTAATGACCCAAATAGTAAATACCACTGTCCACCAGAATGTTTTGAATTTTTGCATAAGAATAGTACACACTATACAATATTCAATGTTTTATCAGCGGATTTTTTACAATATGATATATGTTCGGTCCGGTAGCAACCTCTAAAACTTATAAAATCTTTACAAACTTTTCAATATAAATATTTTTGTACCTAAATCAATAAGTTGGAAGGGTGCCTCCTTTAAAATTCATCAAAAATTTCTGTTACATGGAGCTAAGGACCACCCTAATATATATATATATATATATATATATATATATTAATTCTCTAAGTTGTTCTGCCGAAAGCAAACGCCCATAATTGAGTTATAAAAGACTCGCTTATGGATCGTCCACCTCGTCCGGCAATTTCCAAAGTCCACCACTGTATACTCAATTAAGAATGCCATTCACCACAATCGATCCAATTTATTCTGGCGCTAAATGAATGAAATACGGCATACATGGGTTATATATATATATATATATATATATATATATATATATATATATATATATATATATATTGCATGGTTCGACCTCGACGTCGCCTTTCGAGCCACTGGCCGCTGTATTGCTGTTATTCGATGGAATTTGACCTTTCGCCGATAGAGGGTAATCTATTTGACAAAAAGGCGACCAGGGTATTGATCAATCTCTCGGAATAGATCGTCCGCTTTCTCGATGAATACATAGTCAGCCTATAGGAGTGGCTTTGGAGCAGCGGTGGTCGTGCCACGTTCTTTTACGGGGAGGCTCTAACCAATTTTCCCGACGGTAGTGGAACTAGCCTCACCCGCCGTCTTGACCTGACACGATGGCTGATTGGGTCTTTGTGTTCAGATTCTCGCCCCTTTCAACTGCAGCTGCTGGCCAGATGGGCTGCTACCTTGTGATAATTTCGTCATCTAGGTTGACCAGTTACTTCTGGAAAAGCCTTCCTGTAGATTCGTTTAGGTATACTATACATAGATCTACTGGTCTGACCAGCTACATTGGTTGTGGGGCGCGTTAAAGTGCGACGCCATTACATAATATAAATCTTTTTATAATTCTATATGTGTTTTGACGCTTTGTTTTCGCTCTTCATTTCTCTCTCTAGAGTGACTGTCTGACCGACTGACTGACTGACTGACTTGCATATTTGTTATATAACTGCCTGCTCGACTGACTAGCTGACTCGCTTACTTATTTACGCACCTGCTTACTTACTTACTTATACTTACTTGTCTGCTTGCAGCTTCTGTAATTATGTCTTATTTATGCTTTGTTTCTTTCGTAATTACCAGAACATACGTCTTCTATACTGTCAGTGGGAAACCTCGCAGGTCACTGTCCATTATGAGTGCAGAGCGAAGAGCGAGACGAGGATGAAAAGACTGACGACGTTCGGAATTTATGGATGGCCCTCGGAGGAGAGGCAGAAGCCTCGTCTGCCGTCTGCTGCTGCCTTTGATGACGACTTGATGACGTGAAAGAGACTAATGCTCAGACGGTGGTCATCCTACACATTCGCAGTCTGACTCCGCCGACACCGGCGTCATATGATCATGACGGAAATAGGAGAATGTGTCTGGGGGAAGCCAGAGCGCGGCTGATGATGATGACGACGACGACGACGATGATGACGGTGATGATGATGAGGATGATGATGCTTTTGCTGCTGCTGATGATGATTAGGGTGATGATGGTGATGCTGCTGATTACAATGATGATAATGAAGAAACGTCAAGGATGATCTATTAATTTTCTGATTAATTGTATTATTTTATTTCACTTATTAATATTTTATGGCGTCTCCTTCTTATCTTAATTTCAGCCATCTCATCTTCGAGAATTTTCATGCGAGCATAAATAGCCTAGATAAATAATTTATTTCATTTTTATTTTATTTGTCCTTTTATTTATTTATTTCCTTCTGTATGAGAAACCTCGTATAGAACGCGCTTGCATTCAGAGGCAGATATTTTGGACTGATGCGAAAACAGTGACATGGCCTGATTGCTCCGAGATCGATCATTTCCTAATCCTACATTAATTTCTGCCGTTCGATACATCACGCCTACATCGAGATAAATACAAAACAGACAAACAAAGAAGCATGCATACATACATACACACATACACACACATACATACACACATACACACGTACACACATACATACACACTTACATACATACACACCCACACATACCATACATGCAAACACACACACATACATACATGCACACATAAATACACACGTACACACATACATACATACACACGTACACACATACACACGTACACACATACACACATACATACACACTTACATACATACACACCCACACATACCATACATGCAAACACACACACATACACATACATACATGCACACATACATACACACGTACACATACATACACTTTACATACACAAATACATACGCAAGCATACATACATGATATAAACTATTGCATATAGGCCTGCCTGTCTGCCCGCCTGCCTGCCTGCCTGTATGTAGTATGCGTGTATGTATTATACGTATGCGTGTACGTATTGTATGTATGTTCTCCTGTATGTGTGCATGAATGTGTATGCGTGGTTGTGTGTGTGTTTGTGTATGTGTGCATGAATGTGTATGCGTGGTTGTGTGTGTGTTTGTGTATGTATGCATGTATGTGTATGCGTGCTTGTGTGTATGCATGTATGTATGCGTGTGTGCGTGTGTAAGGCTATATATATCCGTTGACGTTGTTCTGAGACTAACGAAGGCACGAACGTGAGTCCACCTGTTGCCAATAATATTATTGGCTGCGAGGAATTCTCAGACGTCAGTCATTCCCAAAGCGATGTGGTCGATTAAATTAAGACGCTGACCGGTCGTACGCCCTCCCTTACACCCTGGCACACGGGGAGTCTTTCATGTGTATATCTGTAGATGTTTGAAACATCTAATAACGTGACAAACTCGCATAAAGACTGGTGAACACAAATTCTCATGACGCAAATTTTATTTCACTACCAGTATCGAGGGAGGAAAGACATTAAGGCTAGAGCTTGCATGTATGTATGTAACTATCGGTTTACATAGCGTATTAATAAACATCAGATACGCCGGATATCTTGATAGCAGACCAGCCTTCACGCCTAACGAGATTGATCGAGATACTATATCGAATGTGACGGCGAGATCATGACCATGGTCGGCGCCACGTCTAACGAGAGATTCGCATGATACGAAGGCAGTTGTCAGAGTAAGAGACCCGTTCGAATAGAAGACGATGATTACGCCACACAGAACGAGCAGAACAAGTTAGCCTATAGCTGGCCATGGAACAGCCATGGAACAGCCGTGGAACAGCCGTGGAACAGTCTTCTCGACCATATGAAGCCTGCGCGATCTATGGAGACATGCAAGTCACAGTTCAAGACTAATCTATCTAAAGTATAGAGGCCTACATAATTATGGTTGTAATTGATTTTGTTGAACTCAGGTACAGCGCCCCTTTCGTAGGCATCGGTTGGCTATGGCACTATATAAAGTCTCATTATTATCATTATTATTGTTATTGATATTCCCAGAGGGACATATGATCCCTCGGGATTGCAAAAATTAGGGGGAGCGTTGTCCTGGAATGGCTAGTCTTCACACATGGTTTGCGATGGAAAAGGTGGTATACAAAGAGCGATTATGCGGTATTATTAGGCCCTATTATTATTATTATTATTATTATTATTATTATTATTATTATTATTATTATTATTATTATTATTATTATTATTATTATTATTATGGGGCCTTTTTCTCTTATGATGCAAATTGCTAAAATGTTGAACATTTCGTAAACTTTGATAGGCCTACTTTGATTACCACCAACAAATACAGTATTTACTACAATTAACGATGTATCATATGTTTACCCATTATGGGAAATGTTGGTCAACACTGAACCATTTGCTAAAAATTCACTTTTTTGCACCCCATATATAGCTAACAAACCTTTTTGCTGTAATTAAATCGACTGTTTGCGATTTTTTAAGCCATACCGTGCACATAGTCAGGCAATGTTCCCATAGAACATTCTCCCTATTGAATTAATAGGCCCTATTAGTCCTAAAATGTCTAGCTAATTTCTAACGCAAATTGGTTATCACGCTATAGGCCTATTATAGTTGTAGGCCTATATCAGGCTGCTGCTTTCCCAGTCGGTGGGTTAATGGCAGCGTGCGTGAGACCTGCGGCAGATGATAATCGGCGAAGAGGCAGAAACGAATGCTGCTGCTGCAGCATGCTGCTGCTGCTGCTGCTGCTGGTGAATTGCTCCAACTCAGGGAATCAAAGTGTCACTCACGTCGACCATCATGATGTCATTATCCCGTCCTAAATACGACAGTTCGGTCATTTCCCACTCCGCTGTTAAGGATATTATGCTTTCCTCGTTCGCGGGAACGGTAAATGGCGTGGCAGCGCCCATTCAGACAGCAGCGGTGGGGAAGGATCTCACCCGATCAATTCATTGGAAAAGTGAACAGGGTCGAGGCCGTATACACGGGCGCTATAAAAACGTGTTTTTATTTAGATTACTCTGACCTTCGACCTTTGTGGCCCTAGCTCTCTCTCTCTCTCTCTCTCTCTCTCTCTCTCTCTCTCTCTCTCTCTCTCTCTCTCTCTCTCTCTCTCTCTCTCTCTCTCTCTCTCTCTCGTGCATATATATATATATATATATATATATATATAACTTATATATATAATATATATATAACTTATATATAATATATATACATCACACAAACATGTCGGCCTACATGCACGCGTATTGCCTAAGACTATGCATCATGATCATAATTCATCTGATTGCGGCTTGACTTTGGTGCACCATCGCTTGTTAGATCTCCGGCGCCATAGAAGTTGCTGCTGCTGCTATATTGTAGGCCTATGCACACATAGGCGTAAACTCCTGTAGGCCGCTAGGCTCGAGCCCCCCCAATAATTGAGGCTCCAGGTCTGCCCAGGCATTGAGCCCCCCCAATAGTAACATATTTTTCCGCACAAACTCAGGGCTTAAAGTGTGAATGGACGGTCATGGAAGGAGTCTAAGCACCTGTTTTCAAGGTTGAACACCATCTTGGCTCTGCCACTTATTAGACCACCACAGCCTGGACGCCGTCCATGCAGCAGCCTTGGGCGGGTCAAGTTAAACTCCCCCTCCCAATTAGCCTTCAGCAGCTCAAGGTATCTTGATTTTCGCGTGTATCCAAATATCTCCAACATGTGTTAGCCCGTGGACCACGGGTAGGCCTATATGGACTACGCCCTTATCCCCGGGGTCAACGGTTAGCCCCAGCATCTTCCGAACAAAAGATCGTCTGTCCGGTACATATAATATATATATACAAATATATAATTATATGTATATACGTATCACTGCCGCAGTTTTATTTCCGTGTATCACTGGCTTCTTTTGGATTTGCTAGACTTATAAACAAGGCTTTTATCAATTGCCACGTAAAATGAGTTTACTTAAGAGTGGATTTTCGCGCAAAAAGCGATTTGCTGATAGTGAAGAATGTGACGAAGAAACTGAAATAACTAAATAAAGACGATGTGACAGGGAACCTGAGAAGGCTGATGAATCAGAAGCCAGGGGTGGACTGGGCCGCCGGGACACCGGGAAGATTCCCGGTGGGCCGCCAGGACCGGTGATATAATAATTTAATCAATTTAGTACAGATGATACAGGTTTTTTACAAAAAATTGCGGCATCGGTTAACCGGTTTTTAGTTTCGGTTAACCGGTTTGTAAATTAACTGAAAAAGAGCAATGCATACTTACTTACCTACAGTGCTCCGTACAGCCAGCGGCCGCCATGTTAGATAAGAATTTACATCTTCCATTCTACTTCCGGCGTCTTCCACTGAGTTTGTTTTGATAAAATTTCTTTTAAATTTGTTAGTTAGTAATAAGTAATATTAATTAAATAAGATATGTTACGGTTATGAGTGATATAAATCCGAAACGTAAATGTAAAGGTGGTGCGGAGAAAGTAAGAGATAAGAAACTAAAGATTCTTGGTAAAGATGGAGCTAAATGCCGAAATCTAGTCGATTTATTTAAAGCCACTCCAATTCAAACTGAAGACACCAGCTCTCAACAAACACCTTCTGCAAGTAAACAACCCGACAAATTTTGCAAAAAATGTCCTGTTTGCTGCTTTTCTGTACTACATAAATACAGTTTCTATGGGCAAGCATACAAGCATCTCTTTAGTGCATATAAACTTTTATTGACTCTGTCGTCTACCCAAGTAGCTTGTGAGAGATCTTTCTCTAAATTGAAATACATTAAGAATCGCTTGCGAAGCTCATTGTCATCTACACACCTTGAAGCTTTTATGCTTATGTCAACAGAAACCGATGTTTTAAGTGAACTGAATAATGACACAATTATAGATCATGTAGCCGAAATGGCACCCGGCTTAAAGAAGTTGCTAATACTATAAACAGCAATAATACCATCACAGTGAGTCCGAATAAATTGATTTATAACTTGAGTTGACGCATTCTTAATATTTTATATATAATTATAAATTATATATGCGATTTATCGTTTTTTGTTATTGCATAATGTAATTTGTAAAGTGACCCATGACTTTGGAGGTCACTGGCCCTCGGGTATGCATGAAAAAATGCACAAAGAAAATAAAAGTCATGAAGTTAGGGCCGCTTTTTGTTTTTTTCCCGGGCCGCTTGAACTCCCCAGTCCACCCCTGTCAGAAGCTGGTAAGTGTGAAGTGTGAATGAGAAATCTCGTAGGCCTACTGACCGATATTGTAGTAGAATGTGCTATAGTCAAGAACAGTGATGGTTCAGTATTAGGAAATAAAAAGTTTGACAGCTCTGCTACAAAAGAACAGGTTCAACCGTTGATCGTTACATCTGTAAATGTCTTGTAAATGTCTCTCGCGTTATGGAATGCTGAGAAGTATGTTATTAGTTGGTTGAAGTAGAACAGACATGGAGCCCTGGACAAAGCTACAGGCCTGCCAAGGACAGCTGAATTAGCTAGACATAGTTCGAAATTGTTTGCATAATTAACGAAAACTATTGCTTTGTTTTTTCTGTTTGCATTCACACTACTTTAGTGTTGGTTAGAGTCACAAATATTTGCTAGAGGTAGTAATCCTCGGAAAATAAACCTCGAGTTTTACTGTCTCCATTGTCAGACTTTTTGACACAGCTACATGTAAGTAGCTGTGCACTGCCATAGGCTACGTGTGCATTTGAGGAGGGCAACTGGAGGGCAACAGCGCCAGTGGAACGCTCAGACAGACTAGCTCCAAGATCTTTCCACTGGAGGAATCTTGGACTAGCTCTGTCTGCCCGACCTTTAACCCTACAATGGAACGCTCAAGGCGCTGTGGCTGACATGCCTGGGGTGCAGGCTGGACCTGACTGGTGCACACGGCCTGAACCGTTAGGTCATGACCTAAGATATATCGTTGGCAGACTCTAGACCTACATAGCAATACTCGAAATATTAAAATAATAATATTACCGTAACATTGTCTCTGGACATCTTTCTAGATTCGAACGCTGTTAGGCCTATGTATTAAAACTGCACCACGGTTTAAAACCAAAATAGGCCTACCATCTTGAGACCAAGAGGTCTTGTTACTTTGAAACGTAACATTAAGCTGTGTGTTCTACTGTTCTAATAATATATGCTGACTGAATAGTCTAAAGAGAAATCGTAATCGTATTCGTAATCGTGTTAGCTACCTGTATGGTATAAAGTGCATTAGTAGCGTAGCTAGCTTTTCATGGGCCCGGATGCAGAGGTCCTGTTTGGCCCTGTAACTGTGCGTTCCTACGGTCTTACCAATTGTCATGGTCCTCATGAACGCATGTGTACGACATCCGCCTCCTATGCCTAACTGACTATGTGGGCCACTCGAGGTGGTGGGCCCCCCAATATTTTCGACAAGTTTACGCCTATGTATGCACACATGCATGCATAAATTCATATTTGCCATGGGGCACGGTAGCTCGCTGGTTTGAGCGCTTGACTTGTAACGCGAAGAGTACGGGTTCGAGCCTCGACTCAACTACTGTGTTCAGTGACCTTGAGCAAGTCCTTCTTGCACAATCGCTCAGCACCATATATTTCATATATTTCATATATTTCATGCTGCTGCATGGACGGCGTCCAGGCTGTGGTGGTCTAATAAGTGGCAGAGCCAAGATGGTGTTCAACCTTGTCGCAAGGTCGTGTGTGCACTCCTGGACTTTGAAATATATGGTGCTGAGCGATTGTGCAAGAAGGACTTGCTCAAGGTCACTGAACACAGTAGTTGAGTCGAGGAAAGGTCGTGTGTGCACTCCTGGACTTTGGAATGATGTCAATATCAACTGCGTTGTACGTATAGGCCTACTGTACTCTATTGTAAATGCAGAGGGACATCTCACATGAGCAGACATAAAAACCAGACACCCTCACCTTCAAACTACCCACGCTTTCGTTCCTAATTAAATTATCCTTCGAATTGGATTAAAAAAACCGAACACTCTCACTTCGTAAGCAGCCGTTCTACCGTAATATTCAACTAATTCTTACATGCTGTTGACTGCATCTTTGGACTGCACAGCGTGCGTCGTAGCAGCGCTGAGTCGCTTTAAGCGATTTAAGGCTCTGACGCAAGCTTCAGTGCTTCGAGCGCTGCTCAGCGATTCTTAATACGCTGATTACCGCCGCCATATTGGCGTCGTTAAAAAGATATAAGCGCCTAATCGACGCTTTATTGAAAAAGCGTCATGCAAAGTCGTTCGTAATTGAGGTCTATGAGACGCGGCCGTCAAAGGATCCGCCATCAATCGGACTTATGTTGGCTTAGAGGGATTGGGGGACATAATTTCGTTTCGCCGTCTACTCTGCCTTCGGCCATTCGTACATTATGAGCCTCTCCAGATCCTCTTACGCGGAGTCCGCCGAATAACTGTCGTCTGTGGTAAGAAAGACGCCTCTGGAGAGAAGAAACAGAAGAAGTGGGATAACTATTTCAACCTCTCGCCCTCCAGTGGTAGCCTATAACTCAAGATCATCTTCCTCGTATACCCACCACAGTGCGAGAGTGTCAACTGAGCACGCGGTGTTTTATCAGGTCTAGCAGTTTCATTGCCAAGGCATCGCTCGATGGCGTTCCTTGGAATCCTTTCGACGCATCAGATTACGCTCTGTTTGACTTAAAAACTGCGTCTACTTACCACAGGCCTAATGTCGGAGGTGCTACTAAATTAATGCTACATCCATAGTCCATGCCAAAAACTAGACTACTGCAATTCACTTTCGTGGAACATTGGCACCATCCAAATAGGCCTACAGCTCTTCTAGCATTCTAGAGAGTTCTTTCTCCCTCTGTCACTGAAGCCCGAATACCGCGTTCCTATAGTTACACTGTAGCACTGGGGTGGGTATAGGCCTACGAGGACGATCTCGAGTTATAGGCCTACCCCTGGAGGGAGAGAGCGAGGATCACGTTTCGCTTCCCGATGCTAGCTTATTTCAGAGATTTAAATCTCTGGCTAGCACGGTCCTTGCACGGGGATCCTAAATGGCGTGGCACCCATGCAAAAGGGCAAGCCGTGGTGAAGGATCTCAATCATCTCACCTGATGAATTCACTGAAAAATGAGCAGGGTCGGAGGCCATAATATACGGTCGTTATAGAAAAACGTGTACATTTACATCGCTCTATGATCTATATCTATGATATAGATCATATCTATGATATTTTTGACATTTGTGATTTAATACTCTATGTGATGTTCCCGCAGTGCGTTTGCAGGCGGTTCAATAAAGCACGTACTTACTTACTTACTCTAGTTGTCAAACCAACTCACTGGCTTACACTGGGTGAATGATTAGAATACAAAAAAATTAATTAATTTGACGGATATGCTCTTTTAGTGACAGATATCATTGCTCAGGTGTCTGATCTCATATCCGAGGCGCCAGATGTCAGATCCGGCTGAATTTAACCACTGGTCTAGACAAGTCTATGAAGGACAGATTGCAAGTAGGCCATCTGAACATATATTCAGTTGCGTAAAAGAAGGGAGGCAGAGGGGGCAGCCGCAGCACCAGAGCAGCACAAAATTAACTTTTAGTGGTACACAGTACTATGACAAGAACGATTAAAAGTTAACAAGAAAATAACTGAAAGGGGTGCAGTCATCAATCCTTGCCTCTGGGTGCTGAAACCCTTCATTACGCCACTGTATATCTTATTCCATTTGTGCATATCACACTTAAAATATATACTTAAATATTCTGTAGTCAAGCAAAAAGTCTGCAATTCTAAACTCCTACACATGC